>JAJKFI010000112.1:2112168-2147591 GCA_029204185.1 Lerista edwardsae | reverse complement strand
TTATTATTATTATTATTATTATTATTATTATTATTATTATTATTATTTGCAAACTGTGCTAAATTCTGTTTTTGGAAATGTGACTTTTTGGTTAGAGTAAGAAAATCCCCAATGAAATAGAAAGAAATTTTCTATAGTGATAATCCTCATCATATTTTTTTTTTTTTTGGTGACACTGAGAATGCAATCCTAACCTGGAGTTAGGCCGGCAAGGTTAGGCCAGCAAAGTTTGGCTGGCACAAGGGCCACTATAAAGTATGTTTGGACCACTCTCTCAGAGTCAGTCTCTCTCACACGAACATGCGCCATCCTCCCTGACTCCGAGAGTGGTCCAAACGCACTTTACGTGTCCCTTGCGCCAGCCAAAGCTTCCTGGCTTAACTGTGCTCACCTGACTCCAGGTGAGGATTGCGCTCCAAGAGCCCAAGCCTGAACTTGGCGGTAAGCGCTTATCACCAGCTCCAGGGTCACAAACCTGCCAGAAAACTGCCAAAGGCTCCAGCGCTCTTTCCGGAGCAGTGCAAGTGGTGCTGGGCCTCAGGGTTGCAGGGGGGCCACTGTACTGCCAACCGCAGTAAGTGCAACCGTGGGCCTGTGTAGCGGCTTTTCAAGGCAGAGGAGAGTGTGGAGAAGGCGGGGAGGGTGGAACTGGGCAGGGGAGGGGGGAGTGACCCTTGGAGGGAGGGAGGACTGGTGGTGGCTCTCATCGCCACAGCCTCTCACCACTACATCTCACCCTCATGTTGGGCTCGTGTCTGCGCTGGCAAAATAGCTGGCAGAGACTCTAGTCATCCCATTCTGAGGGCTGGGGTTTCCCCTTCCCCTGAGGATACGTCGGTGCCTGCTGTGGCACCTGCAGGATGCAGCGGCAGCCATTTTGCTGCTCCTCCCGGAGCCAGGCAGCTCATGATTGGGCTGCCAGGGCCCAATCCTAGCAAATTTTCTAGCACCGATACAGTCACGTCAACAGGGTGTTCGCTGCATCTTGTGGTGGGGGCACAGTCGCCGAGGCCTCCTCAAGGGAGCATTTCTTCTCTTTCCTTGGGGCTGAATTGCAGCTGCATCAGTGCCGCGAAGTTCGATAGGATTGGGCCCTGAAGGCAGCCCCTCAGCCATACATTGTTTGCTGTGTTTGCTTTTGAAACAGCCCACCCTGTAACCAGCGGCGTCATGCTGCCGGAACGCTGGGCGGGAGGAACGGGTGAGCGGCAGTCCGCCCGTTGCGTACCGCTCCGTTTTGCCGTCTTCCCCGCCCCCGCTCACCCGTTCCTCCTGCCCAGCGTTCCGGTAGCATGACGCCGCTGCCTGTAACCCTGGTTTCTCCATCACTGTGGGGCTTCAGCACTGCTTTCTTCATTCGTGTTCCTGTTTTTCATCTGTTCTGTGTTTGCGATTTCTGCTAGCTGCATTTTTTTTTCCCGTATGGAGGCCAACGTGCTCCACATTCTGACAGTCAGGGAGAACCGACCTATCCATCTGTTAATGATGCCTGGTTGAAGAAATGATCGGGTTCGTTTCGAGAAGTGATTTCTTTGCTCCACTGTATCTGGAAATTGCACCTTTCTTCCAGGTCATTTGTATGTGAGGAATACAAAGTTAGCCTTAAAAAACGGCAAAGGTGCCATTAGCAAACTCGCTTTATTATCGCTCTTCATTACTAATAATAGCAGAGCCTCTCTTTTTTTGTTTTCCTCCCCAAGGTTTCTAATTCCTAATTCTCTTCTCTCCTGTTCAGCAACATTTGCAATTAAATAGATACAGCATGCTGGCGCCTCCGTGCGAATCCTTTGTGCTTCCTTTTTTTTTGCCTTGGCCAGATTGTATCCATTCCTTCACCTTTTCCCTTCCAGTCCAATAACATGCTGAAATGAATTCAGGTTTACCAGACAAGTCTGCTTCTTCTTTTACAACGCTTTCCGGACTGACCCTTCTGGCATTGTGAACATTTCAATGCTTTATACTCCTGATCCCCCAAAGAGAGAAGCAACAGCTATGAAATGTATAGGAACCCATACATATAGGAGCGCATAGTGCAGTGGTTCCCAACCTTTTTAGTACCGGGACCCACTTTTTAGGTTTGGAAACCTGTCGGAAGCCCCCCCCCCAAGATGAAAGTGATGTCATTAAGCAGAAAGTGATGTCATTGTACCGGCAGGGCTGGAAGTGATGTCATTGTTTTAGTAAATCACACTTTTAATGTAAATCACATGCTGTACTCATAAACATCTATACTTGAAGAAATGGATGGAGTGTGTGTGTGTGTGTGTGTGTGTGTGTGTGTGTGTGTGTGTGAGAGAGAGAGAGAGAGAGAGAGAGAGAGAGAGAGAGAGAGAGACGCTTAATCTTGCCAACTGCACCCTGCAATCGCTAACTGTGTGATCAGTAGAACCATGTGGTTTTTTAAAGAAAAATTCTGGAGTGGGTTCAGCTTTGTTGCGTGATTTCCATAGGAATTAATATTCAGCCTCCAGGACAGTGCCTATAAAAAACATGTATGTAGACTACCATAGGACACCAAGTGCAACAGTCGTTTTCAGGTATGTTGAAATAACTTGAAATTTGTTTGGAGATTTCCTGAAAATGTTGCAAAAATGCAACTTTTTAACAGTGCACCATAGCATCAACAGTGGAGAATGTGTTCATCAAGCCCCTAAAAATCAGCTCACACACCCCAGGTTGGGAATCACCAGTTTAATGCAGTTTCACATGCAGTTTCTGAGAATTTTCAAGCTCCCTAGTTGAATGGTAAACTCAAGCTGGGGAAGCCATTCCTGATTCCCAGTAGTCTCCAGTTTGCAGACTGCTGGTTTACCAACACCCACCCCACTCACACAATTAAGGGACAATCCAAGAAGAAGGGGCATGCACACTCCTAGTACAGTCCCAGCACAAACACGCAAAGAGGGACTGTTGCTTCTGAACCGGTTCTTTGCAGATCGCCTTCTGCTTCCAAACCTGTCCTCTCCATTTCTCAGTTGCAATCCTCACATTGTTTCCCTTCTCATTATTTGATAGTTATGCTGAATTGGGTCACGTATCAGTTATACCCGCTGGTCTTATTACTTGCAGTAGAGGTGATCTGGGTTTTATCTATCTGGATAATTTAAATTGTACATTACTCACACTCTCACCTTTTTAACTGCGGCTTTATTAGACGAACCGTTTCATAGTCCAATTGTTCTTCCTGCAGTAGACGAATCCCGCAATCTGTCCTGATAACTAGCTTTCTGTTCAGAGCGTATTGAGTTTCTCCCTGTAATGATTTTATACTGTTCCACATTTTAATTTTTTTACACAGCTCCTGCTCAAGGTCTTCCAAATTCTCCTTGACAAAGGCAGGGTGTCTCTTAACGGGATGGCCTCTCAATTGCTCCTGTGTCATAGCCAATTTTCGGATATGTATGTGCAACGAATGATTGATGTTACGTTGAGAGTCAGCTCTCCATTTCAGGGAGAAGTCATTACAAAGGGAGAAGTGGTGTCCCAGAACTTCACAACTACAGATCAGCATGTCGGCTGGTGAACAACGTGAAACAGTGTCACCCTCCTTGCACCACATTCCCCCATGCTCATTGCATTTGGTGAAGGCAGCGGTGTCATGCAGCCGGAACGCTGGGCAGGAGGAACGGGTGAGCGGCAGCGGGAGGAACGGATGAGCGGCAGCGGGGGGAACGGGGAAGACGGCGAAATGGATCGGAATGCAACAGGCAGGCTGCCGCTCACCCGTTCCTCCCGCCCAGCGTTCCGGCTGCATGATGCCGCTGGGTGAAGGGGTTGTGGGACTGCAGCCACTAGCCATGACTCCTGGCACGGATACACCCATTGGCCACACTCACCTCACCTCTCCATGGCCATCGGTTTGCGGACTTGAATGCCACAAGTTTCTCTGTGCAAACTGGAATCGCAGTTCACCTTGACTAGCCGACCAGCAATCTGCCTTCCAACCATAGTACTTATCTGTCAGTAGGTTCTCATCTGAATGCCTAATCGTAGTGAGGAATGGACCTTTATGTCATATTCCTTATCTAGCTGAAGGAGGTCGGTAAAAAGAAAAAAAAAACCTAATAATAATTACATCAGTGTTTTTCAAACTGTGGGTCGAGACCCACTCAGTGGGTTGTGATCTGATGTAAACTGGGTCGCAGAAAGCTGGGAGCAGCCGTCTTGCTACTGTATATCCCTTGCTGTATTCCTTTTGTGAATGCAAACAATTTGAATTTTCAAGTGGGTGTTTTTTTTATTTCGTTTTTAGTACAGTTCTTTTATACAATAATTGGATCCTAATCTTGCTTTCTGTCAGGGATGTTTCATGGTCGTGCATATTGTGCATGGCCAGGTTGCTTTCCAGGAGTGTCACTTTATTATGTCACAATGATGGCACTTCCTGCTTGATGATGTCACTATGACATCACTCCCAGGTTAATGATGTCACTTCCACTGGGTCCCGACACAACTGCCATTCTTAAAAGTGGTCATGGTCTAAGAAATTTGAGAGCCACTGTATTAGATCATTTTAAAACCTGTTGCATGTTGTAATTTCCAAGGTTTTGCAAAGATTTTGTAACTTGTGAAGGTAAGCCCAAATACCACCATTATTATCCATTTTTTTAAGGTTGAAGTAGGCCTGAGTAGACTTTGAGGTATGTTTTGAGTTTACAAGGGGCACCAAACCTAGACTACTCTCTGAAACAGACATAGAGTGCCAGCATAGATTGCCATGTCAAATGTAGCCAACAGCACACGGAAATAAAATCCTCCTTTTGCCCATGGATAAAATTTCATAGAGTGAAATGGACTAAAAACACCACTGTTTAACCAGGGAATCGCTTTCTTTTCATAACTGTGATTCCAGAATGGCTCTTTTTCCGAGCTCAGATGGTGGAAATTGTAGGACAGGAAATCTTAAATTGGATAAGACAATATTGTAACTTTCATTTCTCTCCTGGCAATTTTCCCATTACTGAACTTCAGGTACAGAAGTGTTACTCATCTTACCATCATGTTATATTCTGAGGCATTTGAACGAGAAGTTCATGACCTGCAAAGGACAAAAGAAAAATAGTAATTAAATACTGGTATTTGCTGAAAGACCTGCTAACGGCTGCTTGGACCGTTTAGGTGGGCATAGAATGATGGGGTCAGCTTTTTGAAATGTCATTTCTGTTCACCTTTCCAGCAGCATTGCTTTTCTCTAAGTTCATTCATGGTTCTTACAACTTCTCTGTCCACATAATTTACAATATAAATTCTGTGCTGATGGGAGTTGGCGCACCGTCCTGATGAGGTACGGGTGCAAAGCTGGGGGATTTTCAGCTTGGAAAAAGGTGATTAGGGGGGGACCGTGATGGAGGGCACTATCCAAGAGCCACCCTGGGCCAACGTGTGCCCCTGCAAGGGACGTTTATGCCAGCCAGAGGTGTGCTGGGCCAATGCAGGAAGCACTGTTGGAGGCAAGCTGCCCCAGAGGCAAGCACTGTTTACTGGCCGAGCCTTTTTCGGCGGGGGAAGCAGAACGTTGGAGTAATAGGCCAGTAGCCTGATCCAGCAGGGCTTTTCTTATATTAGCAACCCAATCCGATCCTTCTACCCCCTCACTGGTGCAGCACACCAAAAACAGGTGTGCTGTATCCAGCGGGTAGGGTAGGGAGGGGAGATCGGCAGACTTGCAGGGGAAAGGGCATTTCCCTTCTGCAAGCCTCCTGCCCTGCCTTCTTCAGACCTGCACTGATAATTTTGCTAGCGCAAGTCCAAGGAAAGGGGATGTGGAGTGACCGAGTGCGCCGTCTGTCAGGCTGTGAAGCTGTCACAGGTTTAAAGTGACCAAGCAAGTAAATGTGGTAGCTTAGGAAATCCTGGAATGAGAGCAACTACTTACAGTAACGTAGAACAGCTGCTTGCTGTGAGTAGCGTGTACAGTATACAAGGCACACTCACCTGAAGTTGATTACTTCTGTAATGGGTTATAAGCAGCACTAGGAAGCTTTAGTGCTATGGTCAATGGCTATAGCTGTGGTATGGCCATGCCATCGTAGTGTATGGATGTGCATGTGAGGGAATTCTGAGAGAGCGAGAGCGAGAGCTTACTTGTGTGCCTGCTGCCAGTGGTGAGGACAACAGTGTGTTTCCAGCTAATGGACTTATAATATCTCTCTGTGTGTGAGAGTGAGTATATCTACCAGACAGTATCTACTGTATGCTGTGGCCTGTGTGCTGCAGCATATTATGGACTTTGAATATATATGCTAAGAAGCCCTGTTGAATTGCTTATTATTGCTTGGAACCATCTATGACTACTGTGTTTGAACCTGGACTGTTTCTACTGACAATTCTACCTGCCTAAACCATTTGAACTCAATACAAGTCTTAACCTAAGGTATCATGCCTTGTTTGCCTTCTTTATCTCGGAGTGTGTGGTTGCTAATGGGCGTGGGCATCCGCTTTCGACAGACTATCTGACTGTCCTTGGGCTTAATGTTAAAAGCCATAATACCGTCACTGCTGAATCCTCCACCTCCTGCAGCCTCCCTGCCCTCCATTATGAACCCTTCCCTAAGCAGTTTCACGCCCTCCCCACCTTGTTTGCTTTCCCCCGTCCCTTCCCACTTCCCCTGCACTCTTCCCTTCCTTGGCTGGTGGCTGGCACGCCTACAATGTACCTTCCCACCATCATGTTCTTTTCCCTCTCTCACAATACCAGAACCAGGGGGCATCCTCTGAAATTGAGTGTTGGGAGAGTTGAAACAGATAAAAGGAAATACTTTTTTACCCAGCGGGTAATTAAGCTGTGGAACTCCTTGCCACAGGAGGTGGTGATGGCATCTGGCCTAGATGCCTTCAAAAGGGGACTGGATGGATTTCTGGAGGAAAAGTCCATCGTGGGCTATAGGCCATGATGGGTTGGGCAACCTCCTTACTTTAATAGTAGGCTACTTCAGAATGCCAGGTGCAAGGGAGTGGCAACAGGATGCAAGCTATAGGGTTACCCAGATACCAGCTGGGACAGGTTGCCTATATCTTTAACCTTTGTATAGAAGAGGGAATTTTGGCAGGTGCAGCTTTTGAAACCCCTCCAATGATTAACAACATCTGCCCAAATTCCCTCTCCTATACAATGGTTAAAGGCATAGGCACTCTATCCCAGTAGGTATCTGGTAACCCTATACAAGCATCTTGTTGTCTACTGAACTCCCTTAGGCACCTGGTGGGCCACTGTGAGATACAGGAAATTGGACTAGATGGGCCTTTGGCCGTGCTAACTGGGCAAGAGGCACTTTTTCAAGTGGTGTTCCTCTTATATTTAGCAGGGGGAGAGCAATTGTCCCTCTTCACCCCAGCACAGTGTCTTTCTCGTGGCTGTTGCTGGTGGTGTTCTCCATTCTTCTAGATTGGGAGCCCTTTTGGGACAGGGAGCCATTTAACTTTAATGTTATTATTTGCGTGTAAACCGCTTTGTGAACTTTATGTTGAAAAGCGGTATATAAATACTAGTGATTGATTGATTGATTGATTGATCCAGCGGGGCTCTTCTTATGTTCTTATCATCCCAGCAGCGCACTACTCAGCATGCTGCTATAATGCGCTTTACAGCTGCTTGTGGCATCCGCACTGGCAGAACATGCCACCAGTGCTCAAAGTCCAAAGTACTGGGCTGTGTGTTAGGAATGGGTTAACCACTTCACTGTGTTCGGATCCTGTGGTCGGTCTGTCTGTTGATTGCAGTATGAATATTCTGTGGGAAACTATCAATGTTGAAAAAATAATGTGGTTCTTAGGATCAACCCAAATCACACAACGTTTTGTGCAGCCAGCTTTTGAGTTCTCCAGAATTCTGCCTTGTCACTGCCTCGCTCCCATCACCAACTGTTATTGTTATAAATATAAATTATGCTTCAGGGAAGACAGGAAGTGCCAAGTATCATCTGTGTTGAGTTTTTATTTGCTGCGCTCAGTGATAATAAAACGAGCACATATTGATCATCGGGGTTGGGAAGCAAAAGAAGCTGTCCCTTGGAATGCCATTCACTCTCGCTCTATCCTTTCTGCAACACAAGACCCAAGAAGTAATTGGAGTCCCAAAAAGTAATTTGGGTCAGCAGTTTAAGTTATGACACCTCAGCCACCTTCCAAAGTTCCAAAGGATTACATCAAGATAATACACATTTGGTACTTTGCATACTACGAAAAAGGCATTGGAGTGCACAAATGTGAAATATTGTTAAAGCATAACTTGCACCTTCAAACAGAAGCTTCAACTTATGTTCAAATGGAGACCCAGAGCGCAATCCTAAACTAGAGTTAAGCCGGCATAGGCTAAGCCAGCAAAGTTTGGCTCACACAAGAGCCACCGTAAAGCCTGTTTGGACGACTTTTTTAGTCAAGGAGGATGGTGCATTTCTGTGTGCTGGCCTCTCTGACTTGGAGAGTGGTCCAAACCTACTTTATGGTGGCCCTTGTGCTGGCCAAACTTTGCTGGCTTAGCTTATGCCAGCCTAACTAAGTTCAGGATTGTGCCCCCAGTCCTTTTCCAGGTGCTACTCACAAGTATTATTATGTGGGAAAGCAGCACTTTGCACAAGTCTGTCCAGCGCAATGTGCCTTGGAATCCTTTGTCATGAACATCTCGCACGAAATAGCCCTTATTGCTGATATTCGCCTTACTTTGCTGTGCTGCACAGCAACACCGAAAAGCAAAACAACTCTGTATAATTTTTCCAGATATATTGCTAGAGGCAGTTTCAAAAGAGTTTTGCCCAAGCTAAAGATAAATTCTCAGAGCACAAAAGAGGATCCTTTGGTTCCTTTCCCCCCACAGCTTTAAGCTTCCTGTGTAAAAGAACCAAGAGCTGAGAATACAGACAATATTGAGTCTGTTCTTTCATTCCACGGAATGTTGGAAGCAAAAATACACAACCACAGTGCCTGTTTTTGAGAGGGTTTTAAGAAAACAGTCTAAACATTGAGTGATTCAGGGCGCAATCGTAACCTGGGGTTAGGCCGGCACAGTTAGACCAGCAAAGTTTGGCCGGCACAAGGACCATCATAAAGTGTGTTTGGACCACTCTCAGAGTCAGGGAGGAGGACACATGTCTGTGTGCTGGCCTCTCTGAGTCCGAGAGTGGTCCAAACATACGTTACGGTGGCCCTTGTGCCGGCCAAACTTTGCTGGCCTAATTGTGCCGGTCTAACTACAGGTTAAGATTGCGCTCACAGTCAAGTTGATAGTATCGATGATTGCCAGTGCCCCATTTCTGGGGTAGGGATTGTGACACCAGCAGTTGTGGCTTCACACCTTTCACCAAATGTCCAGGAGCTTATGACCATTAGTCAAAATACAAATGTATCACATCCGTATGCCATGTGATTCAGGCTGCAATTGTAACCGCACTAACCTGGGAGTAAGCCCATTGAATTCAGGGTGCAATCCTAACCAATTTTCCAGCACTGGGGTAATGCAGCTCTGAGGCGAGAGAACAAACATTCCCTTACCTTGAGGAGGCCTCAGTGACTTCCCTCCAACTGCAGGATGCAGCACATGCCCCACTGTCTCTGCTATGTCAGTGCTGGAAAGTTGGTTAGGACTGTGCCCTCGATCGGGTTTGCTTCTGAGTAGAGATGCAGATCATGGTGCTGTCACCGACCCTTTTGTTCCTTGATAGATGTTTTCTTAGGAAAAAAACTCAGCTCCAAAAATAACGGATTTCCAGAAATCACCGGTGGACCTGTAATTGAGGGACAATTAGTAAGTGGTAGGTTTCCTTTCCAAAACTTCAAAGATCTTATTACAGTTAACAGGAACAAAATGCAGATCAAGCCTGGGGGTCCTGTGATGGGCAGCGCAATCCAAGCACGACCGTAGTGTCGACGTGTCATCGGTAGCGCTGATGCAGGGGCGCCTAGCAGCACCCCCGCATCGGCACTAGTGCTCTCAGGCTGATGCTACGAGTAGTGTTAGCCTGACAGCGCCGACAGCGAGCCTTCCTTTGCGCCAACCAAAGTCGGCTGGCGCGAGGGAGGCTCCGTCCCATTCCGGGAGAGATTGATGGAGGGAGGGAGATTGTGGGCAGGGGGAGGGCAGGCTCAAGATTCAGCCATAAGGCCAAAAAAATAAGCCCAGTTTGGGCCACCTGTTCTCCGCGGATCTGTGCCTACTGTTTAGCAGGCGCAGATCTGAAGAGTGCATATGAGAGGCTGGAGCCTCCCCTACAGTAAGGGAACAAACCTTCCCTTGCCACGGGGAGACTCCAGCACCACCACCACCCGACCCAGCGTTGGATATGGCGCTGGCCGGCTGGCCTTGCTGTTCCAGCGCTGGGTAGGATTGCGCCCTAAAGCACCATTGAAATGATCACAGTTTTTCAATCGGTGAATACTATGAATTTTAATGTAATTATATCCTTGAAAATCTCGGCTTTATTTTTACATCTGAATCCTAAATACTTGGAAGTAAGACCGGTGAAATGTACTTCTAAATGTGTGTGCTTCCTTTTCTTGATTCCGGCGTTTTAGAGATCCCTGAACAATTTTAACTAAACGTATTAGCTTCCCTCTAAATTACTCACCGTATGGTTGAAGGGGCATAGGAAAAGGTGTTCCGAATTTAGCAAATGGCATTAATTCAAAGCGTTACAGAATTAACATTGTAAAACCAGCCGGTGTCATTGTGCAAGGATGAACTTATTTTTTTTAATCATCGCAACATTAATTGCCAACCTGGCACTCCATTTCAGGTTTCCTGTTGACCTGACATAAAGCAAAGTTAAAATAGTCTGTTGCTTTGTGGAAGGAAGTGCTGTAATGCGCGGCTCCAAAAAGAAATGAGGCACATTGAAATTCCACGTGTGTTTTAGAAACAAATGACGGTATGCATGAACGAGACAGTGAGATGGTGCCAGGAGAGAAGAAAGATATCAGCTAAACGAATTAAGGGAAGAAAAATTACACGGCTTCAGCAAGCCATCATTTTCAGCCAACAGTCGTGGGGTGTGTGTCTTGTGCAATCGTAAGGCAGGGGTAAAAGGAAATTATGTTTCATTTGCAGTAACTCAGAGTCAACTTACACTGCTCAACTTTGTGGAACGCTGCAGTGAATAAACAAGGTGACAATTAATTTAGTTTTCTGCAATATGGTTCATTTGGGATATTTGTTTCCATATCCAAAGAAGCTGATGATTCCATAGGAACTCAGTGAGAAGTTGGGACAGTCAACCCCAAGGCTGACTTTAAAGAAGCTGAAGGAACGAGCCACTCTGTAAACACTAGACCAATGATATTTGAACTGTGGGTTGGGACCAGTGGTGTCAGCCTACCGGTTCGCTGGGCGGAGTTTCTTCGCTCGCTGGGAGGGTTTCTGTGGTGATCGGCAGCGAGCTGCAGCGGGCGGGCTTTCGCCATTACGCAACGGGAGGCAGCAAGCACGCTGCCGATCACCACGGAAACCCTCCCAGCGAGCGAAGAAACTCCGCCCAGTGAACCGGTAGGCTGACACCACTGGTTGGGACCTGATGTCAGGTGGGTTGCGGAAAGCTGGGATCAGCCATCTTGAAAACTGCAGACCTTACTCTTGTTATATTCCTTTTGTGAGTGTGGCTCATGGGCCACTTAGATTTGCATTCACAATTTGGTGGGCACCAATCTGATTAGCCTCATAGGGTTGGCTGGCACTCGACACAGGGTAAGGGTAATTACATCATTTTCAGAGTTGCACCCCAGCCTAGTCCTATCTTGAGCTGGATATAGCTCAGGCAACTTGGTCTGCCTGTTCCAGTTCAGGTTAGGACTGCACCCTAAGTATCAAACTGAAAAACAAAAAGTTGCTTTTCCCATAATTATTTTTCAACTAAAAACTTGCAAATATTCTTCAAGGGATGAAATGCATACTTAAAAAACCCACCTTCTCTTAAAGTGAGAGGGAAGAATATTACCCTCTGCAGAGATAATCAAAGCAACACTGACAAATCACGGTCATATTAAGTGAAACAGGCACGAACGGCCGAGATATTGAATATAAAATAATGTGCAATTTCTCTTCCACAAAATGCTAATAGTCATTTGATTAGTTTCTCCATAAGCTTTAGTAATTCACTGTTTCTGATAGCATGAGAAGTTCCTCTGAAACAGAAACGGGGTGTTTTAGATATAAATGCTATGATTAGCATTCTTTCGCCTGGGCCTTTGAAACAGGAATTGAATGCCGAAATAGGAAGATGCATTTCTCCTTATGAGAACCCTTTTTTTTATTACCCCATGAGAAAAAAAAAGTGAATGAGACTACTCAATCCTTTAAAAAATAATATAGGCAATGTCCTGACTCCTTCTGAAATAAAGAAATTTCCCAAAAGAAATGGGCCAACATTTATATGAATCGGTGACAAATGATAAATGTGCTTATAGGGCTTTTGTTAAGAGTACCAGGGCGCAATCCTAACCTGGAATTAGGCCAGCACTAGTCCCTTGTGCCGGCCCAGGAGAGTTATAAACATAAAGGGCATTTGAACCATTTTCAGAGTGCAATCCTAATGTGGAGTTAGACCGGCACAGTTAGGCCAGCAAAGTTTGGCTGGCACAAGGGACACCATAAAGTATGTCTGGACCACTCGCAGTGTCAGAGGGGCCAGCACACAGATGTGCGCCATCTTCCGCTTTACAGTGTCCCTTGTGCCAGCCAAACTTAGCTGGCCTAACTGTGCTGGCCTAACTCCAGGTTAGGATTGTGCTCTCAGAGTCAGGGAGGATGGCGCATGTCCGTGGCTCTAGGGCCACCGGATTGGGACCCAGTAAAAATGACGTCATGTTACTTTGAACACTTCATCCGTGTCATTCAATATGTATTTCATTATGTGGTTTGTTTAATACTTGTAAAATATAAACAACACTGCCTTCAGCCTCAATTCGTATTGAAATGAAACCAGTGGCACAAATCCAATGGATGTGAATGCCTGTGGATGGCTCCATTAATCATCACGTCATTGTGTCTCTAAAGAGAGTATCCTGGCTCGAAGACCCCATCCAATCCCACTGAAGCTTGTGAGCACACTTCCAAACAGACTCGCACATTTCGGGCTAGACTTGGAGAGAGAAAACATTGTTAACAAGTAGGCAGGCCTGTCTTTAACAGCCAACAATGTGCTGCAGCTTCCAAAATACACCTCCAAAATCACAATTATATATCTGTTTTAAACAGCAAATTGCCATCCAGGGTATGTGGCAGGAGAATGGATCCAAAATCTCATTTGGCACCGAGTGCTGGCAACCGAAAACTCCATCCTGTTAGCTGTCATTAACTTCCCTTCCTATCCAAACGAAGAACAGAAGCCACATTTGCACATTCCACCAAAAGTGCCTTAATATAAATTCCTCGTAGGGGCTTCTCACATCTCTAGACTACCAATTCTGATACCCCATGCCAGAAGCAGAGGTGGGCAAGGTGGTTAGGCCCTTGGCTTGGGGAGCGGAGCAAAAAGCACATCAATTCAGGGAGCAGTCTTACCCAGCACCAGAATGGCAAGGCCAGCCAGCCAGCGCCATATCCGAAGCTGGGTTGAGGTGGCTGGAGCCTCCCCACGGCAAGGGAATATTCATTCCCTTACCATAGGGGAGGCCCCTATGCACTCCTCAGATCTGCGCCCACTAAAGAACGGGTGCAGATTCAAGGAGACTGCGCAGCCCAAATCGGGACACGCGACCTCTCCAATGGGACTTGGATTCGGCCTTATGGCCTAATACGAGGCCCGCCCATGTCCCACCCTCATCCCGCCCACATTCCGCCCTCCTCCCGCCAATCCCTGAGGCGCGCTGTCATGGCACCTCCCTTGCGCCGGCTGGCTTCGGCCAACACAAGGGAGGCTGCAACCCCATTGTGCCGATGCTGCGCACACTGTAGGATTGCGCTATCAGTTTGGTTAGCAGTTAATGCTGTGACACCACATCCCATCACTTCCCATAGCATCTGTTTTAGATTTATGGATGCACACCGTGTTGCACATGGGTGCAAGTGCCTTGGATTATGGGCAAGGTGCTTTCTGCCACCACTTCTATTTCACTGCCAAGATACATTTTCGAAGACATTTGAAATATAGAGGGAGAAACCACATTCTCAACTTGTGACATGTTTATACTTTAAATGTGTATTTGAGAGTAATACAATGCTTGTTTGTCCTATATTTGGACAACTTGTTTGTAATAATTAAAAAGGGATTTCTCTTACTTTTCAGGACATCGAAAAGGCATTTGCTTGCATTATCCCTTTCAAATAATTTGTCATCCTCAGTAGCTTAGCTACAGTACAGGGGGTGGCGTAGTAAATATTACATGTGCCTCAAAGCACCATGTAAGTAGTCCCTCCCACTAGCTGTCAGAGCCATTTATCACGGCACATTGTGGCACCTGCAATACTTGCTGCACAGCCCCCTGTAGCTATAGTACTGGTCATTTTCATATGAAGGAATAGGGGGATTAGCTCCTTTGCTTTTATCTCAGCTCCATGAATCCATACATTCTACTTATCCAGTAAGCGTTCTTGAAACCACGCTACAGTTACTGCTCCTTTGCAAAGAGGCTGAGCTGTCAAAACATCCTTGCACAGTGGAATCATATCCTCTAAACAGATAAAATTGTCTGCACATTAAAGAATGTCTCTTTTGTTACAAATGCAAATGCTGCTTCAACCGGCAGGTAATTTGTATGGCGTTGATGTTCCCACTCTTGAATTGACTTGTCTGTGATGGTTTAACGTGTTGAAAAGGGCTCCTGCGTAGACAGATTTGAAGCAGATACCACCGGCTGTGATGCCTTAGCAATAGCCGTCTTCTTGCAGTCCACACATGTGCATGGTTCATAGGAGGACAGCAGAGATTAGGCAGCTGAGAGTGATTACTCCCCACTCTAGCCATTGGTAGTGGCATGTCCACCTGGTGTGATCCTGCCATCTGCCATTAGTACCACTAGTGTACTTTCCTTTCTTGAAATGCTCATAGCCATGGGCCAAACACACATCGCCACCACTAAACAGATGAATTGGCAGTGAGGGCAAATGCAGCTGAGGACAGTGAAGGCAAAGAAGGAGCAGAAACATGGCCCTGAGAAGTTGCATCTTGGGGAAGGAAGTACACAACGTTGATCCAGTGCAATCAGCATCAGAAATTGTAAGAACGCTTACAAACACAAAAGTAGGTAAGTTGCTAGAGTAGGTGGGTTAGTAGCATAGTGATTGTTATCTTCAGTAGGTAGGTCTACTCAGTAGAACTAAGCGCACAATCCTCTCTCTCAAAACACCAGAACCAGGGGGCATCCGCTAAAACTTAGGGTTGGGAGAGTTAAAACAGATAAAAGGAAGTACTTTTTTACCCAGCGGGTAGTTAATCTGTGGAACTCTTTGCCACAGGAGGTGGTGATGGCATCTGGTCTGGATGCCTTTAAGAGGGGATTGGACAGATTTCTGGAGGAAAGGTCCATCGTGGGCTATAAGCAATGATGGATTGTGCAACCTCCTTACAAAGGTGGTGGGCTACTGGTATCGGGTGCAAGGGAGTGGCAACAGGATGCAAGCATCTTGTTGTCTCATGCCTCCCTGGGGCACCTGGTGGGCCGCTGTGAGATATAGGAAGCTGGACTAGATGGGCCTTTGGCCTGATCCAGCAGGGCTCTTCTTATGTTCTTAATCCTAACCTGGAGTTAGACTGGCATAGTTGGGCCAGCAAAGTTTGGCCAGCACTAGGGACACCGTAAAGCACGTTTGGACCACTCTCGGAGTCAGGGAGGATGGCGAACGCCTGTGCTGGCTTCTCTGACTCCGAGAGTGGTCCAAACATACTTTACAGTGTCCCTTGTGCTGGTCAAACTTTGCTGGCCTAACTGTGCCAGTCTAACTCCAGGTTAGGATTGTGCCCTGAGTCAGTCAATCATATATATCTCCTTTTCCTGATCATCACAGGCTCATAGGATTAGGATAGTCATTGTGTTGTGAGCATGCTGTTCCATAGCCTGGAAGGAAGCCAGAGATCTCCCCTTTGAACTTGTTGTACACACTTGTTCCTTGATGATAAATGATTAATGTCTCCTGATGGAGAATTTACTAATCTAGTTTCTAGAATGGGTCACCTCCTTCTATCACAGTATAGACTTCAAACCCCTTTGGCTAGGAGAACGGCATTAGGCAGGGTTTGGGGCTTTCTTTTTCCTGTTTGGACTTTGCCTGAATATGTTGCTGTGTTGTTTTTAGCTGGCCGAATCGGCTTGTGAGATCCCATGGTGCAGATATTGTTTGTATTGCCCACTGCATGCTTGCTTGAACACCCCATAGCACCTGTTCAGCGCACCATCCATTAAAAAAAATCGATTAAGATTCTAGTGTTCTCTGTTCCAAACTGATTGTGTTACAAACTGCCCGAAATTTCCTGCTTCCTAGAACTTCCTACCCTTTGCTACTCAGGCAGAGAATATTGCATGGAAATGTACAGTGGACCGATAATCCATGGGTTTCTTTATTATTAAGGTTGAACTGGTTTAAATGGGGAAAAACACACAAGACCACGTTACTCTCCCACCTACCTTCTCCATCCTAGCTCATGCAATAGAGCAAAGGGGGAGGTGGATTTAAAAGGCTGTAGGCTACCAGAGTACACAGCAAGATATTATGAGAAAAGAATAAATATAGAGAAGAAGAAATAGAGTCAAAGGAAAATGGAAGAGAGATACAGAAGAGGGATAAAGAGGAATCTGTTGTACTTTACTGCTGTATACCGAAGCATATCCTGCATGCCAATCCCCTAAAGAACATCTACTCAGTCTCAAGTGTTTACAAGCTTGCGCCAGTTCATGCGTCTTCTTTTTTTAAAGTAAAATTCAGATTAGTTTTATTCCAGACAGACACGCTAAGAGGACACTGGCATCTCTCCTTGATATCAACCACACAATTGCGCATCTATGACATTTAAAAATGTGTTTTGAGTGCCTTCTTCATAAACATTTGGCACCTGAAAAATACGCATGTCACTGTTCAAGGGAACCGAATAGGCAAACCAGAAGAGAAATAATGTCTGAGCCCTTGAGCTTTCCTCACATTAAGACAGCCATAAACCTTTTCATTTGAGACAATAGGAGCTGCCATTTCCATTTCATGAATTTGATGTAATGAGTCTTGAGTTCTAGGGGATGGTTTCATAAATATTTTGATGTACTTGGCTCATTTCTTCGCAACTTTTGATCGCATATAATGGAAACTTGCGCACAAGAGACTTGTGCCAGCCTAATTCCCTGTTATAATTGTGCCCTAAGAGTGCAATCCTAACCTGGAGTTAGGCTGGCACAGTTAGGCCAGCAACGTTTGGCTGGCACGAGGGACGCTGGAAAGTATGTTTGGACCCCTTCTGGAGTCAGAAAGGCAAGCACACAGATATGCGCCATCCTCCCTGACTCCGAAAGTGGTCCAAATGCACTTTGTGGTGGCCCTTGTGGTGGCCAAACTTGGCTGGCCTAACTGTACTGGCCTAACTCCTTAATGAAGTATATATTCTTTTGCATGAGTGTCAGAAAGAACTGCCCATGTTTGTGATTGAACCACACTTCTTGCCATAAGAAGAGCCCTGCTGGATGAGTCCTAAGAGCCATCTAGTCCAGCTTCCTGGATCCCATAGTGGCCCACCAGGTGTCTCAGGGAGCACACAAGACAACATCCTGCATCCTGTTGCCACTCCCTTGCACCTGGCATTTAGAGATAGGCAACCTCTGAAACCTGGAGATTGAAAATACCCATCATGGCTTGTAACCTGTGATGGACTTTTCCTCCATAAATCCGCCCAGTCCCCTGGTGTCTAGGGCAAGTTCCCTCACCACATTCTGTGGCAAGGGGTTCCACAGATTAGTTACACACTGGGTAAATAAACATTTTCTTTTGTCTGTTCTAAGCCAACAGATTTGCACTGTATTAGTCTCATTCTTCCCAACATCATTTTCCTTATTTTGCTCTCTCTTGGTTGATCTTGCCCAACGATGGGATCTGCAAATTGAGAAGGGGAACGCTGGGCGGGACTTACGCGGGACTTCCACGTGATTGGCTGCCCGTCCGCAGCGTTCCGCGGCTGCCCTGGCCTCAGGGGGGCTGCCCCCGGTTGGCGCGCCCCACCGCTGCTTGCCCAGGCACCCAGCGCACCCCCACCCATCCTCCGCGGCGAGCAGGAGCCCCCCCCCCAGGCCAGGGCAGCCGCGGAATGCTGCAGACGGGCTGCCAATCACGTGGAAGTCCCGCCTAAGTCCCGCCCAGCATTCCCCTTCTCAATTTGCAGATCCCATCGCTGATCTTGCCCGGTTTAAGTCTGCAGAATACATGTGCTTTGTGTTGTAACAATAGACTCCCAAATACAGGTTTCACTGTGGGCAGCCTAATCCACAACTCACCCAAGACTCTTGAGGACTGCTGTCTTCTGCTTAAGCAGTTTGTGGGTCATGTCTTTTGACTACGCTTGTTTGATCTCCTACTTGTTCCTGCTATTTCCTTAGCTTAGCTTTGCTTTGTAGGAAGTCTTTATAAAGCTTGCCTGGATTTTCACATCCTTCTTTGAATACTGAAGAAGCATATGTGACTTACCAAGGATGGGATATTTAAAAATTGCCGGAGGGAGGCTCTGTATGATTGCAATGGGCTCACAGGCTGCAATCATTACATTTTTCAATGAGGAAGTAATTCCCATATAATCTCCTGGAAGGCTGTAAATACACAAAGATAGCATGTGAAATGTCAAGGGTGATGTGTTGCAAAGTGATACATGAGTTTGCTTTTATTGTAGCCCTGCAAAGACCTGGCTGATTATTTTGAATCAATATGTGAAATTTAGCTGCCTCTTCCTGCTTGACACTGCATTTCCTTGACGCCTTTATTTCCTTGCCTTAAATCTCTAGCCCCCCCCGCCTCAGTATTCTGCCCCCTTCATTCCACCAGTCACTCACTTGATTGAACCACCCTTTGGATCTTGAAATTTATTAGAACACCATGGAACACCATTTTCATTCCATTTTCATTCTTGGGAGAAATTCCGAAGCAACTCAAATCCCAGGTCATAATCAGTTTTGCCCATTGAATGGAAAAGATATGCGTGATTTATATGGACCCAAAAGATTTATACAGACGACCGGGCAGGGGCAGGGGCAGGGGCTCTGCTCATTCATTCAGGGCAGTTACTGTAGATACCCAGTTATAAAAGGAGAAAAAATTGCAAATAAATGAGCTGTGTGAAAGAGGAAAGTGCCAAAATTGGCTTGAAGCTCAACATTAGAAAAACTAAGATCGTGGCCACCACTCCCATCACTTCCTGGCAAATAGAAGGGGAAGAAATGGAAGCAGTGACAGACTTTATTTTCCTGGGCTCCAAGATCACCGCAGATGGTGACCGCAGCCATGAAATTAAAAGACATTTACTTCTTGGGAGGAAAGCTATGGTGAACCTAGACAACTTAATCAAAAGCCGAGACATCACCCTGCCAACAAAGGTTCGTCTAGTCAAAGTGATGGTTTTCCCGGTAGCAATTTATGGCTGTGAGAGCTGGACCATAAGAAAGACAGAGCGCCGAAGAATAGATGCTTTTGAATTATGGTGTTGGAGAAGACTCTTGAGAGTCCCCTGGACTGCAAGGAGGTCCAATCGGTTGATCCTCCAGGAAGTCAAGCCTGATTGCTCCCTGGAAGGACAAATCCTGAAGCTGAAGCTCAAATACTTTGGCCACCTGATGAGAAGAGAGGACTCTTTAGAAAAGACCCTCATGCTGGGAAAGATGGAAGGCAAAAGGAGAAGGGGGCGGCAGAGGATGAGATGGTTAGATAGTTTCACCCAAGCGATGGACATGAAATTGGGCGAACTCCAGAAGCTAGTGGAGGACAGGGAGGTCTGGCGTGCTGTGGTCCATGAGGTCACGAAGAGTCGGACATGACTTAGCGGCTGAACAACAACAAAAAATTGCCTCCTCGTCTTATCTCTGTGTCAGTCTGGGGTCATGGCAGTTCAGGGGTGTCAGTTGCCTGTTGATTGTCTGCAAAGTGTCTGCAGACCATTTTTTATGTTTGCAGAGAGTTACAGAAAGTTGCCTGGAGCTCTTCTGACCATGCTTTAACTCCTTAACTCCCAACCCTTTCTGAAGTTGCTATGCTGTGGTATGTTTTTTTTTCCCCTGCATTATGAATCTTTTTTTTTAACATCAATTCAAAGCTATCTGTCTTGCATCATTATTTGAGGAGGTATTTTATGCTCCTCTTCACAACAGGTGTTATCTATGTATAACACTGAAATCTTCATCTTTACAATGAGCTGGACCATCTTACCACCTTGGCAGAAGAATTACTTTAAGAAAAGTAAAGGACAGGGGAGATATGAAATAGGGAAACAAATAGTCATTTGTTTTTATTAGGTCATTAAACATAGAAACACCACCTGGAGAGGGAGGCTTAACAGCAGAGGGTTTATGCTCACTTTCCCCTCTCTGCTCTCTCCTGACCTTCTCAGTGTGGGAGAAACAAGGGTGGGCAAAATTAGAGACAAAATTATAGTCAGACAGCCCCTAAGTTTACCCTACCCTGACTTACATGAGGGTCTATCGCCCCAGACAGGACCGGGATGACCACCACCAGAGGGGGTTTGCCGGGGGGGGGGTGACCCCTGGAGACATCCGGTCCTGGGGAAGGGGCCATGCAAAGAGGCCTCACCAACCATGGGAGGCTGAAGGTCCTTACACCCAGGGAAGAACAGGGCCTATCCAGACCTCTGGCCAGGAGGACAGGTACAGGAGCCAGCCCCAGGCCTTACAGGGGTGCAGGGGAAGGCCTCAAGGAAAGCCTCAGGAGATCATGGGGAGGAAAGGGCAGGGCCTGGAGGTGAAGCCTGGGCCTTAAAAGGAAGCCCAGTTTGGCTGGAAGAGGCAGTCCCTGGCCGGACGGATGCGGGAAAGGATGTGCAGGGAGGCTTGCAACCTCCTTACCCATGTAGGCTTCACAGGCCACACTTGGGGAGGCCTCCAGCAAGGGGGACCCTTTCCTAACAGGACCCCAGCAAGGGTCCCGACCCCCCTTGCGTGGGCCAAAGCCTCGGGACTGAGGGCAGGAGTTGCCCCGGCCACTGGACGCAGACCCGGCGAGGCAAGACTCGGTCCTGGGGAAGCGGCCACCCTCCAACTGGACCTGCTGAGCCACAACACCTGCAGCAAGGAAAGAGACCCAGCCACTCTACGCGGGTGGCCAAGACCAGACCTGTGAGCACGCCAGCTTCAGCACCGCTCTCTATAGACTGTGATCGAGCCCTGTGGAGCAACAGGGCTTGATGAATGTAAAGGCACTGACCAGATTAAAGAGCTTTGGCAAACCAACAGCCAGTGTCCAGAGCATCCTTCCAAGGCGCCATAAGTACCGCCAAGCTCAGTTTCCGCCCTCACACCCGGCTCTCACTGGGGATCTCTGCTGCCCCACCATGACAGACGTGACAGGGTCATAGAAAATTCCATGGTTTTTGGCACAAAACCTGCCCTCGACTTATCTGTGAGATCGGCTTGTACTTGAGTAACTTTTGCATGTTCATTAAGGTTACCTACCCTATTTGAGGCAACAATCAACAAATGCATTTCCCTGCTAGAAAGGCATCACTTTCTAATTTCTTCCTGTAGTGCATCTGCTAGACTCAGAGTCTCCTTGAACAAAGAATATGATTCACTTACCTACAATTTGGAAAAGAATCCTCATGTTTTAATTTTTTATTGAGTGAAGAATGCTGTGTCATATTGACCTGTTCTGTGACTACTTGCACAGTTCTGTTGTCTTTTACGCTGTAGAAAACTCACTTGCAATCCTTTGCCATTAAGCCACTGTCTCCAGGTGGTGTTTCTATGTTTAATGACTTAATGACCTATTTGTTTCTTCAAAGGAGGTAAGTGCCCCCGTTTCATATTTCCCATGTTCATTAACTCTGACAAAGTAGTTCTTCTGCCAAGGTGGTAAGATGGTCCAGATCATTGTAAAGATGAAGATTTCAGTCAGGTACATAGATAACACCATAAACTAAATCAGGAATTCATTGGCTGTTTCTATTGGGTTGTAAATTGTGTTTACTTGGCTGCATTATTAAACTAGGTGTTTTTATATCTCTTGCTCACTGGAGTGTGTTGCCAACAGCTTGCGTGTTCTTTCAACTGGCACATAATGCAATCATTCAAGTGGGAAAGGCCAGATTCAGCTCCCCTGTTAAACAGACAGGTTATTAGTGTACGCTAATCCTCATAATAAGTTGGCGATTGATAAGCAAGAGGATGGCAGATGCTCATCCAGGTTGGCTTGACATATCGCTGGTTCAGTGCTAAGTTTCTCACTCCCCATTTACAAGTTTCTTTTGCAATATACAATATATGCCAGCTACAGCTTCACCCTCCTGTTGGTACTTGCATCGACATTACACTTACAAATAAAATACTCTCCGCATAAGCTTCCATAGGAGACTCATTGCATTGAACAGGGCTCACCTATTTTTTGATTTTACGAGTAGAAGCAAAAGGATTCATTTATTGTGCCTAGATAAAATTATGCCTTTCCCCGTTATGGACTTTAACATGGAGCTTGCTGCAAAAGAGAGCACAGTATACAAATGCCAAGAGGACAGGGACAGGAAGGACTCACCTGGAAGTCTGTGTGATGAATGGCAAAGCAGCTCAAACCAAAAAGAGTTGGAGGACATGGCAACCCTGCTATGCAGTGGTCTGTGCTCACAAATCATCTGATTTGCATGTTCTTCTTTCTCAGAAAAGGAAGGAAAGATCAGATATGCAGGTTTCCTCAGGCTACACTATGCACTGTGCAAATTGCAGAACAGGCCTATAAGTGTCTGAACTGATTCTAAGTTACAAGGAGCATTGAAATTTTAACCTTGTTGTTGTTGAGTCACTAAGGCCGCAATCCTATACTGTGCTGGATTAGTGAGGCCGGCCAGCCAGCGCCAAATCCAGCGCAGTATAGGTGAGGCTGGAGCCTCCCCGCGGCAAGGGAGCATCCGCTCCCTTACTGTAGGGGAGGCTCCAGCCTCCCCTGTGTGCTCCTCAGATCTGCGCCCGCTCTTTAGTGGGCGCAGATCTGAGGAGACTGCACGGCCCAAATTGGGGCCGCGTGGCCTCCTAGACGGGTTTAGGATGTGGCCTTGGCCACCTCCCGAGCCCATCCATGTCCCGCCCCAACCTCCCACCAATCCCCATGCCGTCTCAGCACTGATCCTCCCTTGTGCCGACCAGCTTTATTCGGCGCAAGGGAGGCTTCCCATCGGTGCTCACAAGCTGATGCTACTTGTAGCATCAGCTTGTGAGCATGAGCGCTGACGCGGGGGTGCTGTGCTCTGCCCCTTGCGTCGACACTGTGACATAGCGTCGATGCAAGGGAAGGAGTAGGATTGCGCTGTAAGTCGTGTCCGACTCTTCACAACCCCCTGGACCACAGCACGCCAGGCCTCCCTCTCCTCTACTAGCTTCCAGAGTTCACCCAATTTCATGTCCATCGCTTGGGTGACACTTTCTAACCATCTCATCCTCTGCTGCTCCCTTCTCCTTTTGCCTTCATCTTTCCCAGCATACGGGTCTTTTCTAAAGAGTCCTTTCTTCTCATGAGATGGCCAAAGTATTTGATTCAGCTTCAGTTATTTTAACCTAGGATCAATCAACTGTCAACAAAGACTATTTTTTGTTTTGTTTTCAAAATGTCTTAACAATTGAATTCTGCAGTTACATTTTGCACAGCATTGCATGATGATACGGTTATGAGTAATTTGTGTGTACATCTGTCAAAGTGCATCTGGACCTTTTTCCGATTCATCAGGCTAATGCATTTAAAGAAGCACACAAGGGCCTTCCCCCCCCCAGCCCTATATGTTGTAGCTGAAAGCCCAACAATCTTGGCTTCCTGTCCTGTTCTTTTGTCATCAGATGAATGGCAGAGGCAAGGTGAAGCAAGTATGTACTACAAGTCTGAAAAACAGCTTGCCTGAAAAATGCTACTGTACTTCTTCTGATCACTTGGATGTTCCAGGAACTACATTTTATATGGGTGAACATCCCTTGGCAACATGCTAGAAGGTACATGAGCGAGACTCTGCAAAGCTGGGTTTGGATAGACATCTTAAAGATGTGTGTTGCAGTATTGGGCTCGGGTCATACAACGTACAGTAAGCAAAAAAAGAAAGAACCTTTCCTTCCTCTCTCATCATATTAGAACTCAGTGTCAACCAATGAAAGTGTCTAGCAATAGACTCAGGACAGACCAGCAAGCAAGTACTTCTTCACACAAGAATTAGAGCGCAATTCAGCGGCGTCATGCAGCCGGAACGCTGGGCGGGAGGAACGGGTGAGCAGCAGCCCGCCCGTTGCGTTCCGGTCCGTTTCGCCGTCTTCCCCGCCCCACGGCAAAACGGACCGGAACACAACGGGCGGGCTGCCGCTCACCCGTTCCTCCCACCCAGTGTTCTGGCTGCATGACGCCGCTGGCGCAATTCCATACTGCGCTGGATTAGCGAGGCTGGCGGGCCTGTGCCAAATCCAGCACAGTATTAGGGAGGCCACATTTGCACCCCTACCGGAGGGGAGGTGCCCCACGGCCTGAATTAGGACTACGTGGCCTTCTGGACGGGCTTAGGATCCCTCCCGGGCCATCACACCTTCTGGCACACCCACATCCCATCCACGTCCTATCCAGAACTATCCTCCCCCCATCTACTCCCTCCCCCTCCCAACATGGAGCCTCCCTTGCGCCGGCCTTCTTCGGCCGACATAAGGGAGGCATAGTGCGAGTGCAACGGGACCGGCACGGTCTGCAGTGCCAGTCCCATTGCTGTAGCGTCAATGTGGGGTGCCACTCGGCTCCCCCGTGCCGGCGCTAAGTGCGCAGCAATGCTGCACACTCCTTAGGATTGCACTGCCCATCTATAGAATAGTGGTTCCCAAACTTTTTTGCACCAGGACCCCCTTTTTAGGTACAATCCTAAGCCTGCCCTGTCGGGACCCCCCCCCCAGACCTAGGGCCGGAAGTGATGTCATTAAGTGACGGGGCACACGGATGTTATCAAGCGCAAGATGCAGACTGGCGTAAGCCCTCCAAGTATCTAACTGCAGAGTTGTACAGACCCACTTGCTCTACCTGGGACAGAGTCCCCTTTTGTTCGGAGATGCAGACAGAGGCAAGGTCCACAAAGCTTAAGGTTCAGGCTTCTTTATAGCATAAGGATTCCACGAGGGAATCAACACACAAAAATAGATTAGCTTGCAGTACATACAAGTAGAGTTCAACAGATGAACACAGTGGTACAACACTGGATGAAAGCTTCACCTGTGGCACAGTCCAGACAGAAACCAAACACAAAGTCCTCTGTTCCTGCACAGAAGTCTTCTGCTTGAATAGGTCCTCTCTGGCACACAGTCCTCATGCTCTTCTCTCTGCCTGGGTCCAGCCTCAACAGCAACGGTTCCCCAAACAGATAGGCATAGGGAAGAACGCACGCAACGAGCGACTAACACGAAGCAAGTAACAGTAACAAGAGCACACAGCAAGTGGCACGCTAGAAGCTACTAGGAGCTCAAAGCTAGAGGCAAGAAGCTACAAGCCAGTAGGGCAGAGCTTCGCTCTCATCTATAAGCCACTCACGCCTTGATTGCTCACAGGTGGTGGAAACACCACCTGCCGGCTGCACCGGGAGAACTGGCTCCCTTAAAGCGACAAAATTCCTTTCTGCTTCTTTCTGCAGCCTGACATTAAGCAGGAAATGAAGTCATTGTTTTTAACAAAACAGTTTTTCAAAGTTGAAAGAAGTCCGCACCCTTTTTAGACTGTTCTGAATGCTTTGTATCTAATGTAAGTGATGTTTTGAGTTCAGTGATTGATTCAGCACTGAGAACAACATGGTGCAGAGTGACTTTTCTATGTCATTGCTGATCAAGGTGCTAAAACCAAATTTGCCAAGTCTTCAGAGTATTTACAATCCCCTTCTCTGTGTGCTAAGACTCACCTAGGCATGTGCATGGAAGGTGTGACATGCCCGCTCGGAAAGAGACCCGGGAGAGACTTCATCACATGCATACGCACACAAGGCTAATTTCCCTCACAGCCACAAGTATTGCGAATATGGCAGTTTAATGGGGAAGCCTCTCTTCGAGCCAAAATGAAGTTTCAAAGATGGTGGTGCCCAGCTTTAGAAGATGGCTGCACTGGCTCTTCATAACCCCCTGAAAATTGGTTCGCAACCTCCTTGAGGGTCCCAACTCCCAGGTTGGGAACTGCTGCTGTAGACTAAACTGCCATGTTGATTTTAAGGCTATTAGACAGGTTCACGAAGGATAGGCTTATCTGTGACTATCCATCATGATGGGGATATGGAGCCTCCAGATTCAGGGCCAGTCTACCTCTGCAGACCAGAGGGAAAAGAGCAAGGAGTGTTGTTCTCTTCATGCCTTGGTTGTGGGCTGTATGGAAGCGTCTATTCTAGTCAGTCACTGTGAAATCAGAATGCAGAATTAGACGAACCTTTGGGCTGATCCAACAATGATCTTAAATATTTGGCAATGTTTATGTCACATCTTCTTGTGTAAAGATGAGGGCTTAAACTTGAGAGTGCCAGACACTCTTAAACCAACAACACACATTCCGGATGAGTCCTAGCTGGAATCTTGGGGTCACCAATTTATCCATAAAGCGTGAACCCACAAAAATGAGCCCAACGTCTTGGATAATATGCACTTTGAACAGCTAGGTTTTGTAGTGGAGGGTTTTCTAATTTGTCATTATAACATTTTCACGTTGTATAATACATCTGTAAGACACTGACCTTTTCACTAGTCTTTGGCACACATGAGAAAAGTGAAAGACCCATTCGACCAAACTAACTACTGCATGTGCTATTTGAAAGGTTGAAATATCATAGCAGATTGCTGAGGCCTTGCTGAAGTCTGAAAGAGATGAAGATTTCTATCAGAGCAGAAAATGCAGCCTTCTTGCAAAATGAATAATTTCCTTGAATTGGAGAGGGATCCTATTCAAATAATTCCCATCACGTGGCTGGATACAGTATAACCCAGTGGCATTTTGTTGCCACATTTAGATCAGGCACACTGCAAGCTGCACGCACATTGGAGAAAGGCACCCGTTTCCATAGCTTTGTGCTGTGCGTAGAGCATTTAGCATGAATATTTAGTCTGTCCATCAACATAATCCGCCCACGGAGGTGGACAGATTGCATGACAAGGCATTCCAGCATCTTGTTTGCTACTTATTTAGAATATTTGGGTATCGCCTTTCAAGCAAGTAATCGAGGCAGGTCACAAATAACAACAAACTAGGCAGTCTGATCGAGAAGGGTATGTCTTACCTACTCATTACAATTCTGTGCACAGAGGCAACTCAAATACACACAACTCTGTATTTGCAGTGTTTGTGAGATATATCAAAAACCAAGGCCAGCTCCCCACTATACATGGGCAACAGTGAGAACCAGCCATTGTAACCTAGCCATAGGTAGAATGTGCGTAGCCAGTAATGGCATCTAAATGATTTAGCAACAGGTACTCACTTTTGATTGGCACTTGTGTCAGGGCCTGCCCGCCGGAAGTGAGGTCATAGCCGGAACCCAGGAACCACCCCCAGGAACCGCAGCGCCTCCTCAGTAGGCTGCGCGGTGGCCCGGAAGAAGGCCCGGGAGTCCCGGGCCTTCCCTGGGGCCACTGTGCGGGCTACCGATTCCCCCCCCCCAGGAACCGCCGTACCTCTTTGGGAGGGAGCCCCAGACAGCCTACCTGCTCACGCTGCTGCCGCCGTTGGTCTCCCTCGCTCCGCTGCCTGCCTGCCTGCCTGCCTGGCTCTGAGAACGTGCAGGCAACTCAAACGTGCAGGCAATTCAAACGTTGCAGGGGGTGGAGCAGAGTGCCGACGGAGTCAATGAGTGGGCGGGCGAATGGGCGGGGCCAGCCCTAATCCTAGGAACAGGTATGCGCGTACCCCCGCGTACCCGCTACATGACATGTCTGTGCGTAGCATGATAAGAAACCAAGAAGAACCACAGGAAGCAGCAACCATTTTCCGCACCTGGTCCGCAAACATTGTTTTCCCTCCTGCTTCTTCTGTGGCTCCCGAGACAGCCCTAACTAGAGGTCGTTGGAGAGCTTAAGGGATGGGGTAGACTGAGGATAAGATCAACCAGACGTTCATTGCATATATATTGCATTGTAGGCCCTGCCAGTTGTCTACACTTCACCCCAGCAAGCTGGGTACTCATTTTATAAACCTTGGAAGGCTGGAAGGCTGAGTCAACCTTGAGCCGGCCTCCTGAGTTCCTGACTTTCTCCAGGATTAGGGTTACCGGATCCAAACTGGGACAGAGTGCCTATGCCTTGGACCATTGTATAGAAACTGGAATTTTAGCAGGTGCAGCTCAACTTGGAAGGGTTTAAAAAGCTGCACCTGGGAAAATTCCTCCCTGACTTTGAGAGTAGTCCAAATACACTTTACGGTGGCTCTTGTGCCAGCCAAACTTTGCTGGCCTAACTGCGCCAGCCTAACTTCAGGTTAGGATCGTGCCCTCAGTGAACTACAGGACTGAGCAGGAATTTGAACTCAGGTCTCCCCAGTCCTATTCCAACACACTAACCTGATATCACACCGACTCTTGCCATAGAGTCTTGGCAGGAGGTGTGGACTGATGGTTGAACGGCTGTTACTGCCTGAAGCTAAGCAGGAAAATCTGTGGTTTGCTTTTGGATGGGAGATGGATGCCAGGTTGTGACAAGCTGCAGTACCCGTGGTGGCAGAACGGGGTCGCTGTGGAGCTGATTAGTTCACCGCAAGTGAGAATTGCAGTGGAGTGTGTGAGGAGGCCAGCCGGCAAAGAAGGGAATACGACCTTGAGGACCTGTCCAGGCTTGACTTGCGATTGCCTGCTGAGGCTTGATGGCAGGCAGCTAAAAGGAGAGAACCACACTGTGAAGGCGACATCTGGGATTGATGGATCACAAGACTACTGTAGATTTGTAAAAAAAAAAAAACATTGAAAAAAAATGGTGGTTTAGTCTAGCCTGCTCATGTAAGCCGCCTTGGGCATTTGCTTCGGCATGGGAAAGGTAGGGTATAAATTCTTCTAAATAATAAATAAATAAATAAATAAATAAATAAATACATGCTTTTCCACCATGCAGACAGAATCTTTGGCCTTTATTGAGAGTTTATTTTTAATGTTATTCTTTTAATTTCCATACATTTGGTGTGGCCTATTTTTTCCTCTGCTTGGACCAGGCGTTGGACTCAAAATATCCCTCATTACACTAGTTAATAGTGGTTTAAAGTTTCAAATTACGCTTCACGAAAGAAAAAAAAAAGTCATCTCCTTCCTTCTGGAATTCTCCTGAACACATTACAGTTAATTCTTGGGGCAGTTTTATGTTTTTGCCTTCTCGTTTTTATGTTAGCACATATATAGTCCAACATAAAAATCTGCAGGAATAAACTTAAAGTAGCAGAAGAATAAATACAATGGGCAAGCATACCCAAATTTCAAAATGAACTTTTTCAAACTACTAAAACTGCCAAAGCAGTAAAAGAATAATAGAACTGTATCGGTGATGGAGCCAAAGGAAGAAAATAAATACGGAACCTGAAATCTGTAGTTTGCATCAATTCTCCAAAATTATGAGGCTTCAATCTGCAAAGCATGACTCATGCGGATTTCTCAATAGTTTCAATATACGGTTATTTTCACAACCATATAGACTGACATCACATTCCTTCAGTGATTGGCAGATGTCAGTTAAGAGTTACTTAGGGTGCAATCCTGAACTGAGTTAGGCTGGCATAAACTAAACCAGCAAAGTTTGGCCAGCACAAGAGCCACCGTAAAGTATGTTTGGACCACTCTTGGAGTCAGAGACCAGCACACAGACATGCACCATCCTCCCTGACTCAGAGAGTAGTCCAAACACGCTTTACGGGGTCCCTTGTGCTGGCCAAACTTTGCTGGCTTAGCTTATGCCGGCCTAACTTCAGTTTAGGATTGCTCTTTTAGTAAATGAAAGGCTTGGGAGATTAATGATTTACTTATTTAAGAATGCATGCTCAACCTTTTCATTAAAACCAATAAAAGGGATCTTCCAACAGTAAGCCACAAACATGAATTTTTTTCCCCATAAAAAGTGAAACAGAGACAAGAGGAGTTGCAGACAGACAGCACGCCGTGTAAGCGGCCCCTCCCACTCACAATTGGAGCCATTCAGGGCTGCGCCATTCTGGGCAACAGCACTTTGCAAAACCTGCTTCCCTTATAGCTCCACTACAGCCACTGTCAATTCCTCTGGAAGGACTGGACCACAATTTGCCCCCCCTCCTCTGCATTCCACTGCCCTCCTGCAGGGGCAGCTCCTCCCTTTCCATCCAAAAGTCACTTTCTCTGTTGATGAACAGAGGTTGAATTTGCTGCACATGCTTCCGGTTACTATCCATACACACTTGACTGGTGCACGGCCGGCACTGCCCCCTTAGAGCCAGCGGTGCACTCTGTCGCGAACATGCCATAACGTGCGTTTGGGCGCAGGCACAACTGTCGGCAGTGCTGGCCGTGCACCAGTCAAGCACCGGCGTCGCTCAGTCGGCGCAGGGTCTCCGCGAGGGCGTTCCAGGAGCGTTCTGAGGGCGCAACTGGGTGGCGCAGTGAGCGGAGAAGGGAGTTGTGACGCGGTTGTGACGCAGGATGGCCGTAGTGCCAAATCCTAACATCGGTTCCTGGCCAGGGTGGCCCCAACTCAGGCTGCTCCCGTGCACGTTCCTCTGCGTTTGCTATTTTGCCGGCACAGATCCAAGCAGGCCCATAGGGGTGACTGGGGCTTATGTGGGTGCAAGGAGAAAAACCTCCCCTTGTCCTGCATGTTGCTGCTGCTGCCTCCTAATAGGCCTTGGGATATGGCCCTGCTATGTCGGCCTTACTAGGCCGGCATAAGGTAGGATTGCGCTCTTAAGGCGCAATCCTAAACTGAATTAGGCTGGCATGAACTAAGCCAGCAAAGCTTGGCTAGCACAAGGTACACAGTAAAGTATGTTTGGACCACTGTCAGAGTCAGAGAGGCCAGCACACAGATGTGCACCATCCTCCCTGACACAGAGAGTGGTCCAAACATGCTTTATGGCGGCCCTGGTGCCGGCCAAACTTTGCTAGCTTAGTTTATGCCAGCCTAACTCCAGTTTAGGATTGCACTGTTAGTGTTTGTGTGTGTGTGAAACACACCTCCCGGCCTCCCCCCTCCCACACACACTGTTAGGGTTGCAGTCCTAACCTAGAATTAGGCCAGCTAAGTATGGCCAGCACAAGGGCCACCATAAAGTATGTTTGGACCACGCTTGGAGTCAGAGAGGCCAGCACACTGACGTGCACCATCCTCCCCGACTCTGAGAATGGTCCAAAGGCACTTTATGGTGGCGCTTGTGCCAGCCAAACTTTGCTGGCCTAACTGAACTGGCCTAACTCCAGGTTAGGATTGTGCCGTTAATTACTTCATAATAACTTCAGCAACTCGGCCATTGCCTTCCCTAAATCAAAACCCAGGAAAAAGGGTGCTCCTTTTGTGGTTACACTAAAAAACCTGTTCCAATCCCCATCGTCCAAGAAGCCCAGGTTCCTTCCTGTGCAGCTGCATAGAAAGCCAGTCTTGAGAACCACTCTCCGTTCTTTTAAAAATCCCATTTCTTTGTGTGTTTATGTAACCATCCTTGTCCAAACAGGTGTGTATGAGTTGTACCGTTCCTTAGTGCTCCATGTTTCTGTCTGGGAGAGATAAGACCAGTCAGCAATTATCTCACTATAAGAAGCCTGAGGCAACTGGAATGTCTTGTCTATGCCATCTTTAGTCTTCATCCAGTGAAATATATTAGAGATCCCAGACAGCATCCCCCTCTCTCATCCAGAGCAGGATGACTCTTCCACTGATCTGTGGCTGTGAGGCTGGAGGAAGAATGAAGGCACAGGAGGGAGACTGACTGGCATTCTCGGAAACAAACAGGATATTTTAGAAAGGGAACATTTGGGTTCAAATCAAATCCTATTTAATACTATGCAAATCACTGTATCTGTCAACTGAATATTACATTCACTCGTAATGAACAAATTGACATCTTGATAGAAGACAAGAAAGCATGAGGCATGTTTACTGTAATTTTAGCAGTTCACTAAATTAAACCAATTAAAACTTAATGTGTTGAGCTGCTCCGTGGAATGTAACTGCTTCTTTTCCATCAGTTGACTTGTTAAGGTGGTACATTTGAGATAAGCTTGCAGGTCAGCCATGAACCATGGGCTCCCAACTGGTTCTCCTCCCGTGGAGGATCTCTTTTTTTTTAAGTGGGATGAGTCGAACAGGGGTAAGACTTCCTCCATTGGAAATTTCAGTGATTCCAGGATCCATAAGCAACTATAATACATAAACATTTATAAAGTTTGGGGAGTATCATCTGGCCTGCTGTGGGCCCTTACTATAAGGGGGCTTTCCTGGCTTTGCTGGCCTAACTCCAGGTTAGGATCGAACCCTTAGTGGTGCTACATAAGGTTTTTGCTCCACATGACTAAGGGCACAATCCTAACCTGGAGTTAGGCCAGCAAAGTTTGGCCAGCACAAGGGGCACCATAAAGTATGTTTGGATCACTCTTGGAGAAGCCAGCACACAGACGTGCTCCATCCTCCCTGACTCCGAGAGTGGTCCAAACGTAGTGCTATGCCCCCCTCTCTATATGCCACTGACCTGACCTTCTGGATATTCATTCAATATTCATTTAATATTTCCAGGATGAAGTTCTAATACTTCCCTTCTCCAAGACTAACCTTCTATCGGTAGAACTGAAATGACATAATATTGCAATTAGGAATGGAGCTCACTTGTTTGATCCGTGATGTCATTGCTGAAAAGTGTTGTGTTTATTTATCACAAAGTGCAACAGATTCCAACTCCTTCTTTTCTTCCACTCTCTGGAGACACAACCAGGCCATGCACATCTCTTTTGCAGCTGACATTTCAGGTTTTGCAACAGAACTCTATCTCATGGTTGCAAGTGAGATCTGTGCTGACAAGAAGACCATTGTCATTTGTTAGGAGTTCCATCTGTCAGAACTGCACCAGTATTGCTTTCCAGTTCCCAGTAAAGAATAAAATACAAGAGCGGCTGTGCGTGTGTGTATTTAAATATGTACAAAGCGGAAACAGTCAATGAATGATAGAACTTGCCATTTGTTCCTTATTTTGAAGCAGTCAATCAAGCACTTTTATCTATAGGCTTTGAAAGTATTTGCCTTCCGGTTATTGTAAGAGCAAAAGTACTCAGATGAATTTTCGCAGAGTATCTCATATGGATTATGGTTCTTTAAAAAGAAAGTTGATTGATGATAGTTTATAAATAATGTTCATAAAACATGACTTTCCTTTTCTGAAATCTTTTGTAAAGGACTTTACTACAGGTCTATTTTATGGGGCTAACTTGCGGCATTAATCACAATATATATTTACGTGTAAATCATGTGAATAGCTTTTTTTAATGGTTTCTTATAAACAACTAGCTCAGTATGCTATTAAATAATGCGATGGAATATAAACACGCTCTAATCTGAACTTTTAATGGGCAAGGGTTAGTCTGCTTCAGTGGACAGCCTCAGAGGCGGATCTACAGGGAGGGCAAAGCTCTAAGTGTTGCAAGAAGCCTTACCCTGTCATGTAAATCCCTCCTCTCCCTCGCTGCTGTAGCCAGTAAGCAATGCCAAGATGTTGCTTTTCCCTGTGAGGATTGGCTAAAACGGTGCAGGAGAGGAGTGATTTCCACTGCAATGTAAGGCAATGTAATGTAAGTTTCTAGGTATTACCTTGAAACAAGATTTAACGTGGGGTGCAAATACTACAGCCCTAGAAAAAAAGGCCCAACAACGATTGTACTTTCTGAGACTCTTAAGATCACAACAACTGTTACAGAGTCTGTTGGTTGCCTTCTATCAAAGCTCTATAGACAGCATTTTATCTTATTGCCTCTGTGTGTGGTTCATGAGCTGTACAGGGGTGGAAAAGAAGGCACTCCAAAGAGTGATAAAGAGGGCACAAAAGATCATTGGTTGCCCTCTTCCCTCATTGGAGGATGTGTATAACATGGGATGTAGTAGGAAGATACAAAAGATCTTGAGAGATTCTTCACATCCAGGACATTCGATGTTTGAAATCTTACCGTCGGGAAGAAGATATAGAGTGTTGAAAGCTAGGACAAGCAGATTTAAATATAGTTTTTATCCAAGTGCTGTGATCAGGCTAAATGCAGAGCTTTGAATCTGGTGGTCTTAACAAATGTATACCTCATGGTTTTTAGTGTTGTTTTAATTGTTATTTGTATTTTTTTTTTTGGTGTTGTCCAGTTGTATGATGTGAAGTTGTGTGATGGGAAGAGCACCTCATTTCGTTGTTCTCATACCTTGAGTACAATGACAATAAATTGCTATTTCTATTTCTATTTCTTCTTGCAAAACTTAGAGCTTTGCCCTCCCTTAGATCTGCCTCTGGACAGCCGATAGCGCAGTAGCTGGCCCCGAGTCCATAAGGGCCACTGAGGAAGCAGAATAAAATGTTTACACACACCCCTTCTTCATCAAACATAGTCTGAGGGCTCAATCCTAATTTGGAGTTCGGCCGCTGGCACAGTTAGGCCAGCAAAGTTTGGCCAGCACAAGGGCCACCATAAAGTGCGTTTACTCACTCTGTTTACATAAAGTGGACCACTCACTCTGAGAGTGGTCCAGAGTCAGGAAGGATGGCCCATATCTGTGTGCTGGCCTCTCTGATTCTGAGAGTGGTCTAAATATACATTACAAATATCTTTTGTGCCAGCCAAACTGTGCTGGCATAACTGTGCGGGCATAACTCCAGATTAGGATTGCGCCCTGAGTTTTGCATTAATCTTAACTACCCTTGCTACTCTCACATTTACCATGGGCCTACCATAGCCATTTAATGTTGTTGTTATTATTACTATTTGCCTGTAAACCGCTTTGTGAACTTCGTGTTGAAAAGCGATATATAAGTATCTGTTGATTGATTGATTGATATCCATGGGGAGAAGGTGGGTCTGGGACACTGTATGATGACCCCTGCTAACTGGGCAAGAGGCACTTTTTCAAGTGGTGTTCCTCTTATATTTAGGAGAGGGAGAGTAATTGTCCCTTTTCATCCCTTGCAGTGTCTTTTCTAGTGGCTGTTGCTGGTGGTGGTCTGCATTTTTTTTTTTTAGATTGTGAGCCCATTTGGGACAGGGAGCCATTTAACTTTGTTACTATTTGCCTGTTGAAAAGTGCTTTATAAATACTATTGATGGATGGATGGATGGATGGATGGATGGATGGATGGATGGATGGATGGATGGATGGATGGATGGATGGAT
>JAJKFI010000112.1:2073944-2104177 GCA_029204185.1 Lerista edwardsae | reverse complement strand
TTCCGGCAGCATGACGCCGCTGTCCACACCTATCATTAGACAGAAGGCCAAATATTGCCTCCTGAGTACGGCCCACGGTGCGGGTGCAAAATGGTCTTGGGCATGGTGATGGTGAAGCAATCTTACTGTTCTGAGCCACAGCCTCCTATCTTCTCTCTGATCTTTGCAGAGGGTTGTGCCAGATAGTCACTTTCACCCCAAAGGACCTGTGTCCCAATTTCCAGGGGGAAGTTCTGCCCGCCCAGTGCAACCCTCTGTAGAGCTAAGATAAGAGGCTTTGGCATGGAACAGCTTTGCCACTGCCACAGCACACCAGAGATCATGCTGCAGGTGAACCTGATCTATTGATTAGAATCCACCAACAGGGAATTACAATAGTCTTATTAAAAAAAGCTTCCCAAGTTTCCTTTGAAATACCTCTGATGTTCTGCTTAAGGGGGAACTTTGGAACTTGCTTTTAATTTCTCCATAGTAGTAGAATTCCGAGGTCCATTTAGACATGTGCAGGAGAATCCCTCTGAGATATTTCACTGGATTTATTGACATCCTTTTTGTTTCGCTCAAAAAAATTCCCCCGGTTTTTTGCCTGAGGGAGAAATCCCCATGTTCCCATCAAATTTCAATTTAGGCAAAATTTCAATGGCATGCGACTAATTATAAAAGTGATTCTGGAGTTGAAAGAACAGAAAAAATAATAAGAAACAGAAAGTCAGGGGACATAAGAGCACCAGAGGTGCTTTGAATGCATTGAACACGTTTTGCAAGAAAAATTGACGTGATTGGAGAGCTCCACACTGCTTGAGCAAGCAAAAAGAAAAAGAGGAAGAAGTCACCAGTTATTCCAATTTCCTATGACCTTCATCTGGTTGTTCAATGTCATGAAGATGAGCATATTCTCTAATGGCCTCTGACTGTACTAGGGCCTAGAAAAGGATCTAGACCAATGGTTTCCAAACTGTGGGTTGGGACCCAACAATGGGTCGCGAGCCAATCGCAGGTGAGTCGCAAAGCACCTAGAGCAGCCACATTGAAACTATGAGAAGGGACGCTGGAAAAGAGAAGGGCTATGTGGTTGTTTTGCTTGTGTCAAGGTTGTAAATAGGCTTTTTTTTCTTTCTGATTCACTTTGCTATTGGAAAATGGCTGAGAAATAACCCAGCTGATTGCTGTATTCTCAGGAAAGCAGCAGGTTCTGGTGTCACAAGCATTTCCCATGCCATGTGATGGCATGCCCAGCCATGAAATCACGTCCGGTCAGTGGCGGATCTAGGGGGGGCAACGGGGGCACGAGCCCTGGGTGCCATCTTGGGAGGGGGCGCCGTAACCATGGCGCACCCCGCCCCCAAAATGGCGCCCGCGGCCCGCCCAGGCCCTGTGCCGTGTTCTCTTCCCTCCGGCTGGCCTTAAAGAGCCAGCCAGAATGAGGAGAACGCGCTGCCGCCCGGCGCCCCCTCCTGCTTCTCAAGGCGGGGGGCAGGGCGCTGGGCGGCGCCGCATTCTGTTTGCTCTCGCCGGCCTTAAAAAGCCGGTGGGAGCGAACAGAACAAGTTCTGTTCGCTGCCGCCGGCTTTTTAAGGCCGGCAAGAGCAAACAGAACACTGCACCCCGGCCGTGTTCTGTTCGCTCCCGGTGGCCTTAAAGGGCCGGCAGCAGTTCGCTGCCACCGGCTCTTTAAGGCCGGCGAGAGCGAACAGAACGTGGTGCCCCAGCTGCGTTCTGTTTGCTCTCAGTGGCCTTAAAGGGCCGGCGGCAGCGAACAGAATGCGGCGCCCCGGCCCAAACGCGTTCTGTTCGCTCCCGGTGGCCTTAAAGGGCTGGCGGCAGCGAATAGAACGCGCTCCTTAGAGGGGCCGGGGGCACGACGTCATGACGTCACGATGTCGTGACGTCATGACGTGCATGCCCCCTGGGGCGCCTTTTCATTGGGCGCCACGGGCACCATTTCAAGAAGATCCGCCCCTGCTTCCAGTGGGTCCCAGACAAATTGTCGTTATAAGAAGTGGGTCCCGGTGCTAAAAGTTTGAGAATCACTGATCTAGACAAATGTTTCTCAACTTTTGTCTCTTGATGTACCACTTCTCGCTTAATTACCACCAATACTGGTGACATCAACCCATAACCCCTCCCCTTCCGGCCCCACTGTGCAGAAATTCCTGGGGAAGAGAGAACATGGAGCACTGGTATACCAGCATTCCAAGCACCAGAAGCTCCTACCTAGGGTGCCTGCTTGATGCCCTTCAATGGGATGCCACCGGGAGCATGGCAAGGTGCAACTCTGGCTCACAATTGGCTCAGAATAAACCAAGCTATTGTCCGATCCTCTCAAAAACAGCTAAGTTTGCAGAGCTCAACTGCAAATCGAACAAGTGTGTGTGGGGGGGGGGTGAGGTATCCATCAAAGCTCCCATCACAGCTTTGAATGTGGGAAGAATTTCTAATCCACCCATATATTCACTTTTACATCATCTTTTTGATGAATGGTCTGAACATTCTTATTGACAGAGAAGGTTGTAGATATTTACTAGAATGTGCAGTGGAGGGGGAATTTATTTACCCTCGCCCTGTCTATTACATCGCTCGCCTGCAGCTCTTTGCGCTCCCAGAAGCGTTCTGTCTCCATTAAGAGGCATTTTCATATTTGCTGAACACCAGGAGTCTTTGGCAGATTAGCGAAGGCAAAAGAAAGTCTCTGAGGTTGCAAATATCGTATGTTTTGAAGGCAACAAACCTGGAGAACAAAGTCACGCATTTGTGCTAGCCCCAGCTGAATCATTACAAATCTCATCCTTCGGTGGTCCTGAAAGTGTAAAAGCAGTGAATACAGGCTCTGTGATGAGAACTACATGCTCATCTGCTCTCCACTCTGAGAATAGAAATGCAGGTTGCTTGTTCTTCATAATGTGAACTGCCAAAGAAGAATGCTTCTAGAATTTTGTTCTCCTTTAAAATACACGTCAGTGTCCCAGACTTGACCTTCCAAACATGAATAGGAATGAAGTGCTTGGCAAAGTCCAAAGCTTTGGGCAGATAATCTGAGATGCCTGCAGAAGTCCCTGCACCAGTAGTGTAGCTACAGGGCGGGCAGCACAGTTAAATATTGCAGGTGCCACAATGCACCATGTAAGCAGCCCTCCCACTGATTGGCTGTGACCATGAGTGGGAGGGGCCACTTATATTGCGGCACCTGTAATACTTATTGTGTCCGCCCCAGTAGCTACACTACTGACTGCACTGTGTAGGGGGGGAGTCAGAATGATGCCCACTGCTTTCACTACCTTCTCTTTCCCAACCAGTAACTGGCCATTGAGGACCCTGTCCAATCCAACTTTCCAGTGCTTTCCAATGGGGCCCGTGTGGTGGGGGAACAGTCACGGAGGCCTACTCAAGGTAACGAAATGTTTGTTGCTTTAACTCAGGGCTGCATTGCGGCTCTGTCAGCACTGGAAAGTTAGACGGAATTGGGCCCTTAATTTGCCCGTTGGGAAAGATGCTTGTTGTGATTTCCTGGAGAAATGGGTATGTGGAATTCCCTCGGACACATTTTGTTGTTTCCTGGGAGGTGATGGGCAGAGTGATCCTACTCCTATAACAACCAGTCCCGTTGCTCCTGCGCCAAGCCTCCTCACATCGGCCCAAGCCGGCCGGCGCAAGGGAGGCTCCATGGCTGTCCGGACACGGGATTGGCTGAGGGTTGGGGGTTGGGGGGGGGGTTGGGGGGGGGCTTGGGATTTGGCCATAAGGCCAAATCCTAAGCCTGATTGGGAGGCCGTGCGGCCCCGATTCAGGCTACGCAGTCTCCTTGGATCTGCGCCTGCTGTTTAGCAGGTGCAGATCTGAGTAGCGCATTGGGAAGCCTGGAGCACAAACATGCCCTTGCCGGTGGGAGGCTCCAGCCTCTCCAATACTGCGTTGGATTTGGCACCGGACGGCTGACCATGCCAATCCAGCACAGTATAGGATTGCGCTCTGAATCAGCATGCTCTCGCGGCATCTTTTGGTCACTTTTAATTTGGAGCCAAAGTACCGAAACAGTAGTCAGTAGGGCTTTCCATCACAGATCGTATTGTGGAAATTGATCATTTTATTAGACCGAATAAGCCAACAGAGGCAATATCTCCTTGTTACAAGCTTTCCTAGAGACGGCTATTAGAGCTCATTGATTAGTCATAATAATTACAATGGGTTAGTCATTACAATTGGACTGAAAGATTGCAGGGAAAATACCTAAACAACCTCATCCTTTAATTTTTATTTGGAATATAAAGGAAGTTACTGGAACTTGGATAAAAAAAGATTCATTTGCAGGCTGATGTTTAGTTATAAAGTGCATATGATAATCTGAAGCCACTTTATCCTGAGTCAGACCACATTGGTCCATCTAGTCTTGTGTTGTCTTTACACTGACTGGCAGACTAGTGCCATTTTTCAGCTTCAGTTTTCAAATGAAAACAAGCAATGTCAGTGATGTAGCCACTCCCCCCCCTCCAAAAGCACTTAGATTTGATAAATATTTCCTTAAAAAAATACCGTCTCACCCTTTTCTGAAATATCTGTCAGTGGGAATATCACATGTCTTCAATTGTAGGCTGCTCATGACATGAATGTATTCTGCTAAAAGAGAATCAGAAGTCTTGGTGGTGAGTTTTAAGAAGACCTAAAATTATTTGATTTTGTGGAATCATTGAATATGGAATATTTATTGTGCCTTCTAAAAAATAAATTTCAGTTTTCTAGTAGTGAGCTTTAGTAAGCCCGTCAGCAAGGACGCGTGGCCCCGATTTGGGCCGCATGGTCTCCTCGGATCTGCACCCGCTCTTTAGCAGGCGCAGATCCGAGGAGCACATAGGGGAGGCTGAAGCCTCCCCTACGGTAAGGGAGCACATGCTCCCTTGCTGCGGGAGGCTCCAGCCTCCCCCAACCCAGTATAGGATATGGTGCTGGCCAGCTGGCCTTGCCATTCCAGCACTGGGTTGGATTGTGCCCTCAGTAGTCCCCATTGTCCCACCAAGGCTGGGGGGCCTCTCTTGGCCACCACTACACAACTGTGGCCTCTCCCACCCCAGTGTACCACTTCATTTCCTGTTTTATGTATGCATCACAAACAGTGTGAACCAGTGGTGTCATTCAAATGATTTAGGAACAGGAACTCACTTTTGATTGGCACTTGTCGGGAACCCGGAACCAGCCACGGAGCCCGTTAGGATCCGGAACGCCCGTTCTGGTCCGTTCCCCCTGAATGACATCACTGGTGTGAACCCAGGCGAGGCTCCACCCTGGCGCCGGGTCAACCATCGCACCCCCCTGCCCCTTGTGCCACCCCCACCATTCCAGTCTCCATTTTGGAGCCGTTTCAGTGCAGGGGTGGACAGGCAGGATGAACGCCCCCTCTGCACCGCCACCTCCACTGGTGCGGTGTCTGGGGGCAAATGACCTCCAATAGATAGATAGGATCCCCATTGACAAAAGTACAGATGTTGGTTGGACAGCTGAATAATGAGAGAAAAGGAACATGAAGAAAGGAAGAAATATTAAGCCAATTTCAAGCAGGAAAAAAAAAAACCCCACATGAGAAAAGACTTAAGAAGTGGATGAGCCACTGCAGTGCATGTATATTAATGATATTATCCTTGCACAGTGACACATCCCATAGCACGAAAAGCATTTTGCATCAATCATTGTCAACCTGGTTTTCATTACAGTATTTACTGAAGCACTGCGTATCTTGAGCTGAATACAATTCATATTTTATGTATTCTTTTCTTTAGGGCAGTAGGCACTCGCAATTATTAACACACAGCGTCAGCATAACACAGAAAATGGAAGAGCCCAGTGTTGATTTAAGAGAAAGGGTGATAGTGCCATGTTCTCTTATCTGCACTGGAGCAGACAGGAGGAATCTGAGCAATTTAATCTCAGAGCAAAACCAACACTAGTTTTTCCCCAGGTGCCACAGGTGGGGGGGGGGGGAGAAACCAACTCCATCCAAACAAATATATGTCAATATGAAATGTTCATCATTAATGCGCTATTAAGAAAATAGATTTCTTTCTCCCTTTCATCTCTTTTTATCAGATAGCATAGAATTTACTATGGGTAAAATGAAGAAATAGCAGGATGCAGTTCCCCTTGTTTACCTGCTTCTCTGCCAAAGGAGAGCTTTTCACCTTGTAAGTAACTTGTGCTTCCTGTGCAAACATAATTTAGAGTGCAATCCTAACTTGGAGTTAGGCTGGCACACTTAGGCCAACAAAGTTTGGCCAGCACAAGGACCACTGTAAAATATGTTTAGACCACTCTTGGAGTCAGAGAGTCCAGCACACAGATGTGCGCCATTCTCCCTGACTCTGAGAGTAGTCCAAATGCGCTTTACGGTGGCCCTTCTGCCGGCCAAACTTTGCTGGCCTAACTCCAGGTTAGGATTGCGCCCTTGAGCTGAAATTCTATACGCACTCACTTGAACTCAATAGGAATTACTTTTGTGTAGACATGCATTGGATTGTGCTTAGTAATCTCGTTTTATGTAGAAAACTGCCTTTTCTTGAGTGGGTCTGTTTGTCCATTAACAGAGGTACTAACATGGCAGCCAATGGAGGACTGGCCAGATTTGAGAACAAGCAGCTTACGGGGAAGATACTAAATTTCTGCAGGCGGGAAATTCTCCTGACATTTCACACTACATGAACACTCAGAAAGCACTGGTAACTCTGGATCACATTATACAGTTAGTGATTATCAGCCTATGTAGTTGTTAGGCATATCAAAAGCACAAAACCCTTTTCATAAAAGAACTCTGATCAACCCAGCTCTACCTGCACCTACAGCAAAGCTTAATGCATGTGTTAGCCCAGTGGGGGCTGTTTGGGTTTGGGAAGGGGTGGAGATGGCAGCAAAAACTGCCACCACTTCCTATCCCCCCTCCTGTGCCTCAAAGCCCTACATGGGTATCCTTGGCTCTGCACCAGCAATTGAGGGGGCTCAGATCCAAGTAGACTCCTGGGCTCCGGGGCCCAACATAGGGTAAGAGCACCAATGTTCCCTAACTCCAAGAAGACCTCTGGCTGCTTCCTTGACCCTGCATGAGACAGCAGTAGCCATTTTGGCACTGGTGTACCACTCGATGGGCAGCCTGCATGGGATTGGGCTGTAATTTTTAAAGAAATAATACATTGTGTTGCTGCCTAATACCAGGTATGTGTATGTTTATATCTACAACATGTATAATCACTGTGATCATTTGCACTCCCCCTTTCTCCACCTCCTCTCCTTCCTTCTCTCTGTTTTTTGCTCTCTGTTGAAAAATATATTCTGATGTTTAAATCCTATTAGGTTTAAAGTTTAATTGATATTATAAGGTGGAATGAAAAGAACTTTCTAGCCATGATGTCAAGACATTGTATGATTAATAAGACTTTATAATGAGGCAGCTCAACTCATTTCTTCATTCCTAGTAGCGATCTGACTTGAGCACCTAACATACATTTTGCTAAGTCCTGCATTAAAGCTCAAAAACACACTTCTTCCATTTTCAATGTGTTAAATGGAGGTCGTTTTTCAATTAGACTATTTCTTTGAAGTTGCAGTTCTCAAGCTCCAGTATTCCTAGCCAGTAACACATCTTGTGTCCCACATTATTTAACATTAAGGGCAAGTTCTGTTTGGGGGGGGTTTTTTTGGGGGGGGGGGAGATTTCAGAGGTCAAGGTTGTGCGATTGAAATTCAGTATCAGAAAGCTGAAATTCAATATACTAGAAAGCTGAAATCTATTTGCTTCCAAACATTCTGTTATGTGAATGTTTTACATTGAATGTTCTTTATTCAGTAAACATGGGATAAGTATAGTTCTCTGCCCATGATATTTGATTTCATTATTTGGTACATGGCAGTATGTTATAGCTGGTGCATGCAATGGTATTGTACACTTTAATGTGATATTTGCAACTCGCCTTGGGCATTTGCTTTGGCATGGGAAAAGCGGGATATCATCATCATCATCATCATCATTATTGATGATGATGATGATGATGATGATGATGATGATGATGATGATTGCCCAAGGTCTCAAGTTAGGGGTCTTTATTAGGCTTGGTGCTCAAGGTGCTCTGTCAAGTGCTTGATGCCACAGGTTGGGACCTTCTCCAAGTAAAGGATGGACTCTACCACTGATCTCTGCTGCAGGGAGGTAGTAAGGGTGAAATGAGTGGATCAGCACAGCATGGTTTTGGTGACGGTGATATACTCAATTTTGGGGAAAGTGGCAGACCTGTGCATTGCCAGGAAAATATTCTGATCATGCTAGGCCTTGCTGATGGGTTTTTATTATTGTTTGCCTCACTTGCTTTTTAAATCTTCATGGAAGGCATAAAATATTCACTGTTGTATTTAAATCTTTCTCAGAATGCTGGAATCCGACAGAGTTTTGGGATTTGCAGCTCTAAAGAGTTACAGGAAAGTTAATTTGAAATGTGATGACAAATAGCAGCAATAACATCCCGCCAAATTTTCCCATTTGCTTCAAACAGTGAAAATGGTAGGAGAGATCTCCAGGTACCGTGCAGAAGTCAATGTGCATTACTGAGAATACAAATAGTAGTGACTTTTGAGAAGGAAATATATGAGAACTTTCAGCATCAATCTTTTTAAACTCTTGCTGCTTTCCAATATTGCAGCATCAAACTGACAGCACAATCCTGTACATGTCTACTCCGAAGTAAATCTCATTGACTTCAGTGGGCCTTACTTCCAGGTAAGTGTGTATAAGATTGCAGCCTTAGAAAAGCATTTAAACGTATCTGGGCTGCATAAGATTCCCTTTTCCAGAAGTAGATTCTGGAGCAATGTTTGAACAATATTTGACCTTATCGTGTGGGTGGCAACACCAAGAACCATGTGCAACCATGTGCAATGCAAGATCCATGTGATCAGATCTCAGCCAAATGGTTGCATTATTTAAACATTACCCCAGACACACAAGAACTCGCAGAAAACCAGTTCCTATGTGGCTAGGACAACATTTAAATACCCCCTTCTACACAATAAACATAGCAAACGTCTGTCTCATTTTTCCATCTGTTAATTATGGACCTCCCTGCCCAAGGACATTTGTTTCACAGCTTTCTTTTTTACATTTAGGAAGCATATTAAGGGCGTAATCCTAACCTGGAGTTAGGCCAGCAAAGTTTGACCAGCACCAGGGCCGTCGTAAAGCGCGTTTGGAGTCAGGGAGGATGGCACACGTCTGTGTGCTGGCCTCTCTGACTCCGAGAGCAGTTCAAACACACCTACCCTTATTTCAGGAATCTTTTATATTAACTGAGTCCAAGCCTAGTCCTATGGGCACCTTCCTTTGAAGGAACTAACCTTCTGTGAGTGGAAGGCCCCAGCGATGTCATCTGGGCAGGACGGTCCAGAACGCCGTACCGCTTGTTCCGAGGACGGGCTGCAATGGGGCACCATTGCGCGGCAGATGCCACGCACTTCTTGCCCCGCCCGCTCTCCCCTACGTTTGATTCGCTCTGATATGGAGCTATTCCGGGCACAGGGAGGCGTGGCCAGCCTCCGCACGGGGTTGGGGAGCTGCCACTCAACCGTGCGTTCCGGTTGTTGGCGCTGACGGATGACATCACTGGAAGGCCCTCTTTGTCAGCACTGCAAGCACAATGGGCAAGAGGGCCACCAGTGAAAATGTCTGGCGGCCAAATGTGCGCAGCACTGGAGTACCGGGTGGGGACAGGGGGAAACAGAGGGCAGGGAAGTGGCAGGAGGAGTGAATCTGGCAGCAAAGGGGGATGCTTTACCATCTTCTCCAATTTGAAGCTCCTTCCTTCTCCTTGGACTTGCGCCAGCTAAAGAGCCAGTGCAGATCTGAGGAGACTCATCTCCCGAGGAGACTCCCATCAGCGGGAGGTTTATGGAGAGTAAGGGAACATAATTCTCCTTTCCCCTCCCAAGCCTCCTGACCCACACTGTAGCACAATGTATGTAACATGGCTACATTGGCCAGAGGGGAGGGAAAGGATAGGCCTTGGCCAGCGGTGGGATCTAACTGATCCAGGAACCGGAACGGTGACCGGGACTCACCTTTGATTGGCAGTCCATCCCGTCGGTTCCGCCACCTTCCCGCCCACCGCGCATTCTGCCCCGGTGGACGTGCCCCACCGCTGCTCACTGGGGCACCCGGCGTGCCCCCCAGCCATCCCCCCCGGTGAGCAGGTGCCCCCTCTGAGGCCAGGGGCGCGTCGCAGCGCTGCGTCCATCACGGAGGCGGCGATGAATGGTGGCGGGTGGGTGGAGCTATCCCTAATTAGGTTCAGGAACGGCCGTTCCGGCGCATTCCCCCTGGATGGCACCACTGGCCTTGCCTCAATATCAGCTCTGAAACATATAAGTACATTGCAACTGCTTGGCTCTTTTCCAGGGCACATGCATCCACTGAACCAGGCATGATTTCCATGTACCCAGCACTATTTTTCTAGCAAGCAGCTGGGGTCACCTGAAGATGGCATGAGTTGATCAATAGAAGCAGGTTTGGACTTAGCTGCATCCTGAAATCGATCGAGTGCTTCTTAACAGACGAAAATGAAGAACAATTACCGATTCTGGCTAAATTACATTCACGATTGGATCATCTGCAGCTCTGGGAGCTGGTGGGCACGAAACCAGGGTGTTGCAGAAATTTAGCAGTTGACATGGTGACAGATGGGATAGACCAAGCTGCTGATTAAACCGGTGTGGGTAAATAAATTAGATTTGCAGCTATACATACCCTGTCAGGACATGAAAGCTGCTTGAAGTCGTGTGAGTAAAGAAAGGAGTTGGACGGTTTCATTCTTTCTCTGGCTTCTAGAAAACAATTGGATTGGATTATTTCGGATACTTTGCTTCCTTATGGAGCATGCTGTCTGATGACTTTACAGAACCAACTGGCAAAGGGAAAATCAATGAACTGGGAAAGATCTGAGCAAATTTCGCTCACTGAAGATGAGGGCACTCATTCTTCAACTATTTGCTGAAGGCAAAACCGCCCATAAAACACTGTCATTGTTTTAGAGTCTCTGGTTAGGTCTGGGTGGTGGTGGAGGATGGTTGTTTAACATAGCAGGTTGTCCCATTGGTCTCAATCTCGCCCTAATTGTAGACAATTGGTTGTGCATTTCTGTCTGCATCCATTCATTTCAGAGAAGCTGAGGTTATTGGTCAATCTAGTTCAGGGTTGTCTACACTGACGGACAGTGACTCTCCAGGGGTTAGGCTGCGGCTTCGCTAGAGGGATGCAAAAGTATAAGTATTTTACAGGTCCCAACCAAGCCATGTAAATGGCCCCTCCCCCTCATTGCTGGAGCCAGTCGGGCGGGGAAAACAACGCAGGCCCTCCCACCTGCCCAAAATGGGCCTCCTGGAAGCAGTTGGCAGTGCCATCATCATATCACCATCCACTATCTCCAGGTGCCACCTGCGGCATCACAAGTGCTTTTCTTGGTGAGTGGGGCCCCCGCAGGGAGGATGAGTGCCCCAACAGGAATGCCTCGCATGGGGCCCCCACCACTTCTAGAGCCGGCCCTGCTGTAGGCAAGCAACCTTGTGCTTCCCAAGGAACTGGCTAATGCTCTCTTCCTGCTCTATGCTGAGAGCCTGGAACACATTATAAGACGGAAGAGAGCATTGCCCAATTTGCTTAAGCATCAGTGGGATGTTGTTCATTCCCCCACGCCATCTATGTAGGCCATTCAAGGTATCACCCCAAAGAGAGATCCTAATTTTTAGCCTGTGAACAAGGCTACAAGTGACCAGGGATGTGAAATGGAGCCTCAAGTAAGACGTTCCACATGTGCGTCAGAGTTTTGGTTTCGGCAAAATGCTCCAGCCAAGCAGTTTGAAAGCTTGACAGACTGTTTCCAAACGTAGTGCTTGGAATATACTTCTTCAGCACGTGCCCAGCCCTAGAATGAGTTTGTGACTTTGAATCGGCCAGCACCCTTCAAACAAATCATGCTAATAAAGCTGAGCCACAATACAAGGAGAACACGTACAAAGCTTGCAGCTTATGGAATCTGTGAACTGCACGCTCTGCAGATCAAAGAAGCTTTTGTTGGTGTCTCTCGATTTGGTTCCAAGGGGTTGTATCAGAGGACATAAAAGAAACAGACAAGAAAATGTCAAAAGACATCTACTGTGCTTGTCCTCCACTCAGGGTATTGAAGCTCAATTAACATTCGTGGGTTTTGAAGCTCAAGTAAATGCTGCAGCTAGACTGACGAAGCAAACAAATTGGGAAATGACAGAACAAAGATATAATTATATTCCCAAATAACTTCAAGGATGGGGTACAACAAACTGTGTTATAATGGATATATCTGTAAATGGCGCTCTAAAGCGTTCGGAGCAACAAAAGGAAGGAAGAAACATTAAATGTGCTAATTGCAGTGTGAGTTATGACATACCTTTTAAATAACTCCCTTGAAACTGTACATGGTCTGTATCTGGGGAGTGAAACATATTTATGTCTTGTTCTCTCTGTCACTTCTCTTCTTCTTTCAGACTCTAAGGCATGCGAATTTTCTAAGACTAAGGGCCCAATCCTAGGGTTTCCAGATACAAACTGGGACTGAGTGCCTATACCTTCAACCACAGTTTAGAAGAGGGGATTTTGGTAAGGGCAGCTTTTGAAACCCTTCCATGATGAGCTGCACACAAGCCCATTTCTTCTATACAATGGTTCAAGGTATAGGCACTCTGTCCCAGTTTGTATCTGGGAACCCTACCCAATCCCATCCAACTTTCTGGCGCTGATGCAACCATGCATTGCATTGCATGGGCGTGCATTGCATCCTGCAGTTGGGGTAAGGGGCAGGTGTCACAGAGGCTTCCTCAAGGTAAGGGAGCATTTGGGGCTGCATCGTGGCTTCATCTGCACTGGAATCTTTGGTTAGGATTAGGTCCTAACATGAATCGATTTGGGGTGTGCTGCGCAGTGTGATGAATCTTCGTAACAGAAGGAGCATTTCACTGGTTTTACCGTTCACCCAGCATATGAATTTTACTTTGCCGAGAAGCTGCCATTCAGGGGTTTGATTATAGGCAAGCATTATAGGCATCCTGACAATTGTGTATTGTTTAATGTGGCTCAACCCTGTTATGTCTGCAGGTGAGAATCTTTCCTGGAAAAAGACGGTTGGGGAGCTCCGTTTTGAGCCCATATTGCGTTACCAAAACAGTGGTACCCATCGCTGGTTGCACTTTGACGCAGTACCATCTGTGCAATGCTGTCATAATTGTTGAATGATGGGGTGTGCTTCCTTCCCCTGTCAAAGACTTGGGGGAGGAGGAAGAACCCTGAGGAGGAGAGGCAAACCCTGGTACAAGAGTAAACTTTGCCAATCCCCTAACCCACATTACTACAGAACTCATAAATTGCTTGTTTTCTAGATTTTCCTAGAGTAGAGTGGTTGCTGTTCCACTCCTGGTAGATCCCATATTACTCCAATATATGGGATCTAGCAGGAGTGAACAGCAATCATTCTACCCTAGGAAAATTTAGGAAAACAGCAAATATATGGGTTATCTTTTCAGCAGCACTCAAGGTGGGTGCAACGTTGTAATTGGAAGGAACAGCATCAGTCACCTGCCCCATATGATTGTTTGCTGTAGAGCAATGTGGGGAGCAGTAAAAGAATGTTCCAGAAAAATAAAAACAGGCTTTCGACCGCAACAGTCACCTCTCTGAGAGTGCAATCCTAACCTGGAGTTAGGCAGGCACAGTTAGGCCAGCCAAGTTTGGCTGGCACAAGGGACACTGTAAAGAGTGTTTGAACCATTCTTTGCATCAGGGAGGATGGCACACATCTGTGTGCTGGCTCTGAGAGTGATCCAAACATACTTTACAGTGGCCCTTGTGCCGGCCAAACTTTGCTGGCCAAACTGTGCCTGCCTAACTCCAGGTTAGGATTGCGCTCTGTGCGATTGGGGCCAGGGAACGTAGATTTCATTTTCTTTTCCCCAAACAGATGATGGATGAAGTTGGCCACGCTTGCCATCAGTAATGGGATGGATTCATTGATTTGATTCCACAAGGATTACTGCTTGAGCTGGACGTTTAACTCCTTTCTGCAGCAAGAGACTACGTTCAGCAAATTGCGATGGCTTGGGAGGACTGTCTATTATTGCAAAATCATTTCTGAAAATGTTGTCGGAAGTCCCCTTGCACAACAAGCGGCTATAGAGCTCCATATGTCTGTTCTTAAACAAAGCACATATGTTCCTCAAAGTTCCATCTGTCCAAAAAGGAATTTCATCCTCTGAAAAGGTTCCATTATTGTAAATAAACCTCTACCTTGGGTTGGTTGCTTGTTGTTTTACATTCGAAGGAGAGCCCTTCGTTCTCCGCTCACGATGCCTTCAGAGTTCTCTCAGCGTTTGATAGCGATTGCTATTTTAATCCGCCATTGGTGAAAATGCCTCGCCTGTTGCATAGCTGCAGATGCCACTGGGGACATTTTGCATGCTCCAGACTGCCTTCCTTGTTCACAAGTTCTATTATTACTAATATTTCTTTCCCCCCCTCCCCTTTCTGTTTTTCTCTACCCCAGGCTATGTATCTAAACAATGTGGTGAGCCAAACTCTCAACACAAAGGACAGAAAGTCAGCCCATACACCCACAGAGGACCATTTTAGATACTCACCGGGCAACCAAGCAACCTCCTACAAAAGCAAAAGCTGCCAGCTATCAAGCATGTGCCTCAGCAACCTCCTGAAAGAAAAAGAAATCGCGGAAGTGATCAAGCACACCAGGGACACGTACGACGCCCTCCCTGCAGAGGTCAGTCAGAATGGTTTAGCGGGAGACGCCCAAGGCACGTTCAAGGCAACAGCCAAGGCCGAGAACCTCCCTGTTTTTGCTGGGTCTCTGAAGGATCACCCTGCGGCCCCCCGGCAACATTCTGCTTTCATAGGGAGGCTGGGGCAGCCCCCGCGAGGACCAATCTCTTTGCACATGTACAGCAGGAAAAACGTTTTCCTCCATCACAACCTTCACACAGCTGAGTTGCAGACTTTAGGCCAGCAGGATGGGTAAATGGACTCAGCCTGCACAGCGATGGCAGGCAGAGCCCTCTGTGTGGTTCCAATGTGGGGGGGGCACCATGTCGACTGAAAACTGACTTTGAAAGAGGTTGTCAGCTGCTACCTACAACTTGTTTTACATTTATGATTGTTGTATACGAGATGTGACCGTTCCTTGAAAGGAAGAAAGGCGTGGGGTGGGGGAGGGAAGGGGAAGGCTAGCATGCTAACTTAAATGAGTAGTTGAAATGTCTTGCGGGACTCACAGAGAGTGACGTCCTGAGTTTAGGGGAGTCAATGGCCAAGCTGTGTTGACTTCACTGTCAATGGATGGGAGCATCTTGATGGTATGTCCGAAAAAGGCCCAGCATTTTTTTTTCTACTGTCAATCACTTAGGGCGCAATTCTAACCTGGAGTAAGGCCAGCATAAGACACTTGTGCCAGCCCAGGAATATTGCAAACGTGCCAAAAAGTGCATTTGCAACACTGAGAGAGCAATCTTAACCTGGAGTTAGGCTGGCACAGTTAGGCCAGCAAACTTTGGCCGGCACAAGGGACACCATGAAGTATGTTTGGACTACTCTCGGAGTTAGAGAGGCCAGCACACCAACGTCTCTGACTTCTGATGCCAGCACACAAATGCCATCCTCCCTGACTCCGAGAGTGGTCCAAACACGCATTACGGTGGCCCTTGTGCCAGCCAAATTTTGCTGGCCTAATTGTGCCAGCCTAACTCCAGTTTAGGATTACACTCTCAAAGTCAGGGAGGCCGACACACGGACATTTACCATCCTCCCTTACTCCAAAAGTGACCCAAACGCACTTTACGATGCATTTGTGACACTCCTGGGCTGGCACAAGTGAGTTGTGCCGGCCTAACTCCCAGTTAGGATTGTGCTCTGAATGATCTAATGCTTCAGAAAAAGATTCTGAATAACATTCTGTTCTTCTGATAATGTTACCGTGAAAGTAGATGTGAGGAATGAATAGAAAATTAGTGAGAATAAATAAATCCCAAACTGGTTCAAAATTGGGGTGAGAAGGTTTCAACGGTCTTTGGGATTTTCTGTCCTTGTATTTGGTTCTGTTTGTTTGTTTGGTTTTGTACCATGAAATTTGCTCGCTCATCAGATCGATGTCTTCTTGCCCTTCTCCTGCTGGCCTCATTTGCTCATATGACTCTCAAAACTGTCTTGCTTTATTTTCGAGTCCAACAATCTGTTCCTAACAGAAATCAGCCAGATTCCTCTGGGGGTTCACAAGCAGGGCATGAAGGTGATTGCCTTCTGTTGTTTATCTCCAGCATCTTGTATTTGGAGATATACTGTCTCTATATGTCAAGGTTCTCCTTAGCTTATCATGACTAATAGCCAGTGCTCTTTTTTTTTCCGCTTTAGCCCAACTTCTTACTCTGATGCTATATTAAGACATACTAAACTGGAGCGATGTCACCTGTGCTTTGACCGAAGATGTCTCTTTCATGGCGCAATGTGACCAATCCCTACTGCATGACTCACTGTGCAATGTCAAGCCCAACATTTCACATGAAACCAGAAGGAATCATTTCCTCTGGAAAGCCAGTCCTTTGTTTGCTGATGTCTACATAGCTTGGCTGTATGTTCTCAGTTATCCATTTTCTCCTTTGCTTAATTGTGACCATTCCCACGTAAGGGAGATTCGGCTCCAGACACGATAAGAAAGAGCACGGGTGCAATCCTAACCTGGAGTTAGGCCAGGCACAGTTAGGCCAGCAAAGTTTGGCTGGCACAAGGGACACTGCAAAGCACGTATGGACCACTCTTGGAATCAGGAGGGATGGTGCATGTCTGTGTGCTGGCCTCTCTGACTCAGAGAGTGGTCCAAACATACTTTATGGTGTCCCTTGTGCTGGCCAAACTTTACTGTCCTAACTGTGCCAGCCTACCTCCAGGTTAGGATTGTGCCCCGAATTGTAACAAAAGCAGCTTTATTGGGTTAATCCTTCAGCTTCCTGTGCCAGAAAAATGCATCTCCAAGATGAAGTGTGCTTGACCGCTTCGCCAAGCATAACAGCATAAGCGCTGTCATTATATTGGAACAGATGTAAAATCTGCAGAAAGACTATCTACAGCACAGGCCAAACAGTAGGGTTAAGATGCCAGGTTTTTTTCAGCGAGTACCTTATTTTACATTCACTTGCTTGTTAAATCAATACGTCAGTAAATGGAAACTGAAGTAATTAATGCCACAACATTAAAGAAAACAAGAGATCTCTAAAGCTTCATTTGCTGTTGATGAACACAAGTACCATAAGATGATGTGCTTTGTGCAGAGGTCATATATGGTCATGTGGAATAACTAGCTGCATTCAGACCATTCCATTGGCGTACAGGGCATTGATCTCAAAGGAATCTGAAATCCTTCTACAACAATAAGAGAATGCTGCAGCAGCACAGGGCTTGCCAACTGCCCTCTGTACAAAGTGGCATTCTTTCTGGGTTTGTAAGCAAATAGCTTAGCTGGATTGGATAATGTGCAATACAGAACGTTCCCTTTTGTTGAAAGGGTTGTGGTTTTCTTGGCCCAATCTTACAAGGCTGAACCGTGTGCTATGTGCAAGGTTTTTACATCGGAGTCTCCCCGCTGGATGAGCTCAGTGTGCAGAATGGTACTGTGTGATTCTATGATAATAAGAGTTGAATCCAATGCTGAATCCAACTTGCCATTATGCCCCCACCACTAACTAATGCTGTTCAGTGTGCCTGTGTGGCACATCTGTTTTATCACCTTGCACACAATATCATGTGCATATCCAGTTAATCAGGGGCAGTGAGTTTTAATATTAATCCAATTATAACTCAAATTAGACGTATTTCCTGCCATTAAGATTTCCCTGTCAACAGATTTGCAGGGTGTTACAAATGCATAAAAACAAGATTCAGGCACCCACTGTGAATGTTATTACTCCTTTGCACATCAAACATCCATACCTATGAGGAATGCTAACATAAATGCTCAGAGACTGCAATCTGATGAACATTGTCCTGAAATGGCCCCTTAAACAAACCGGTGTTTACTTTGGAGTAAGCATACGTAAGATTGGGCTAAAATATATATATATTGGGGGGGAAATGACCGAGCAGTATCCAATTTTCACATCGTTTTTATTGTCCACTTCGATGGAGGCACTTATTTTAACAAATGCTGCTGTTTTCTTCAAGCAGGTACAGCAGAATAACGCAAGGCGTAAAATATGTGGTTTGTTTTGGGCATATCTCTCTAATCCCTTCCTGATGACTAGGGATAGAAGGAATTGTGGGGTTTTCAGAGATATGTATGTGCAGGACTTAAGATCAAGATTTGGAAAAAAAAAAGATATTTCTTTTTGCATGAGATACTGGGGAACAGTGTGCACTTGAAAATCTATTGAGAGCCAGCATGGTGTAGTGGTTCGAGTAATGGTCCAGGGCCAATAAGAGCTAGATTTGAATCCCACTTTGCTCCATTGGTAACCTTGGGCCCATTGCATACTATTATCCTAACCTACCTCACAGGGTTGTTGTGAGGATAAAATGGGGTTCAGCTTTGTCAGCCTGTCTCCATCTTTTGTTGGGGACAGGCTGCCAAGGTCACCTGATAACAATGGTCAGCCTATCGAAAGAGTCGCTACTTGCAGTCCTACTTCAGCTCTTTCGCTAAATGCTAATGACTCCACAGTCAAAGCAATTCTTTCTCGGATTCAAATGCACTAATATGCAAAAAATTAAAAGAAGCCTCTTCCATTTTATACTTATATATATATATTGCTGGTTTATTTCTCGGGTAGGCAATATTTGGCTTACAATTTTGTAACTGAAAACATAATTGTCAATACCTAAGATGTGGGAATTTAAATTCTGATATTTTCTTGGAAGATTTTTTTTTAAGCAAAACAAAAAACAAAAAACACTTGGTAAGAACAGTGAAAACAAGGGATATTTGTGAGAGATATCCACTTGTGATGGTTTTCTATCAGTATTTTCTGCATTGTATTTCTGACATATAAATCTCCCTCACAGAAGGGTCTTAGGCACATTGCCACATACAGAGCAGCAGTACCTGCATACAGGGATACTTTGCAGTATCCTCTTGTGTATACTGTAACTCATAAAACAACCGCATGCAGACATTCTTTCAATGAATAGATTCCTTTGTACCAAAATCTCTAGTTTTCTAAGACAGTTCAGTGTATAAAAATGATTTATACATCTTTCCAAGGCTGTACATATCCAGGCCTCTGACATCACACGAGGGAAAAGGACTTCTTTTTTTGGCAGATATGTCTCTTTTTTTTCTTTTTTCTTTTCCTGAATGTGTCTATAAAACAAAAACTTAACTCCTGTAAAACTTCTCCAGGAAATTGCTTCTTCCAAAACCGCGATTGCCAAGCGGGTAACTTCCAGATCACAACGATGGTGGCATAATTGACATTTTAAGGTGAAAGTGATCCTTCAAGGACGTGAAAAGTTTCTATTTCAGTCAAACTTTCTACATTTTTTTTTCTCAAAGGTCTATTACAGAAATGTGCTCTCAATGTTCTTTATAAATTAGAAGAGCCAATTTTATCATAATCATTAGGGTATCATAGTAGACTTGATGGTGCTACCAATGAAAAGATATACCAGTGGTTCCCAAACTGTGGATCAGGACCCACCAGCGGATGGTGAGTCAATTTCAGGTGTGTTGTGAAGCACCTAGAACAGCCATATTGAATATGGGAAGATGGGTTGCTGGAAAGGGGGAGAGATGTGTAGTTCTTTTGCTTGTGTCAAGGTTGTAAATAGGCTTTTTTTCTGATTCACTTTGCTATTAGAAAATGGCTGAGACATAACCCAACTGACTGCTGCATTCTCAGGAAAGCAGCAGGCTCTGGCATCACAATGACGGCATTTCCAGCCATGACATCACTTCCAGTGGGTCCCGGACAGATCGTCATTCTAAAAAGTGGGTCCTGGTGCTAAAAAGTTTGAGAACCACTGAGATATACTGTATTGGTTTCAGGACCCCACACCATTTCCTCACACAAATGCCCGGGGCACAATCTACCAATCGTCAGTAATAAGCAGGTCTCACTGAAAACATTTGAATGGGCTCTTATTCATTACTTAAGTGCAGCTCTATACATGTTTGTTCACAAGTAAGTCCCAATGTATTCAATGGGGCTGACTTTCAGATTTGTACTGGAGTGCCATCTTAGACTGCAATCCGGTAAGCATTTCCCTGCTTCTGAGTAGGGATGTAGCAGATTGCACTGTTACTTAACTCCCATTGACTGACTACTGGTGAATTTTTTTCCCCATTGAATGGCCAATATGTGTATGCAGACAGTCAACAAAAGGCTCAAGCAACATTCCACGATGAACTCAAAATTCGTAAAGTTTTTGTTACGCTTAGTTTAATCCAGCTAGTCCAATTAGGATATGCACTTGACACATCTTCTCATTACCATTGCATTACAGTTGTGCGAGAACCATGGCTGGGAGCCCTAATTCCATCACAAAGGAAACCTTGGTACACTTGGGAGAGAAATGGTTGTCAGATTGTCATAGCTACCTGGCTGCCAAAGTTAGCCTATCTTCACTACTTTGACTGTATTTATTTTCAGTGCTTAGAGCTGATGAATATGCTCCGAATTTCAGAGCAAGAGAGAGCTATTGCTACATCATAGGCCAGTGGTTCCCAAACTCTTCCAAAGTTTGGGAACTGGGGTTAATGTGTGCAGGGGAAGGGGAAGGCAACAATATGATGTTGTTCCTAACCCCTGCTAACCCCTGCTAACTGGGCAAGAGGCACTTTTTCAAGTGGTGTCCTCTTATATTTAGCAGGGGGAGAGCAATTGTCCCTCTTCACCCAGCACAGTGTCTTTCTCGTGGCTGTTGCTGGTGGTGTTCTCCATTCTTTTAGATTGTGAGCCCTTTTGGGACTGGGAGCCATTTAACTTCAATGTTATTATTTGCCTGTAAACCGCTTTGTGAACTTTGTGTTGAAAAGCGGTATATAAATACTAGTGATTGGTTGGTTGGTTGGTTGGTGATCAGGAGGATTGCGTCACTCCCAGGGCCAGAGGCAGTGATGTCATGCAGGGGGTACGCGGGGGTACGCAAGTACCGGTTTCTAGGATTACAGCTGGCCCCGCCTATTCGCCCGCCCACTCGTCGACTCCGCCCTCTGCAACGTTTGAATTTCCTGCATGTTTGAGTTGCCTGCATGTTCTCAGAGCCAGGCAGGCAGGCAGGCAGCGAGCGGAGCCTTTCCTTTCCTTGCCACTGAAAAATGAGTTGCTCTGGGGTTTAAACATGATGCCAGGCCTCCTTAACATGTTCTGGGAGTGCTGTTGAATACTGTTGCAACTGTTGGGTCAGTTTAAAATCATCTGAGGCCTCAAAAAGGGCTTTTTTCATGTCACTTCCTGCCACGACATCACTTCTGGCTTATGACGTCACTTCCGGTGGGCGGGTCCCGACACGTGCCAATCAAAAGTGAGTACCTGTTCTTAAATCATTTAGATGACACCACTGGCCAGAGGTAGCTTTTTTCTTAGCTACAGAAGCACTGGCCTCCGGGGTATGTGGAGAGCCCCACAGATGCCTCTGCAGGGCTCCTCAAGCCTCCGAAAGTGTAAAAATGGCAATCGTGCACCATTTTCAATTTGTGATCGCAAAAGCAGAAGTGGGTCACAATCATGATTTTTGCACTTTCTGGCGTTTGGAGAGCCCTGCAGAAGCATACGGGGGTAAGTAGGAAAAAGCTGCTTTTGGCCCCAGGAGCAACCCTCCTGATCACGTCACTGCCTTTGCCCTCCCCCTCCCCCTCCCCTTAAATGGGCAGAGACAGGAGTTCCCTGGCTAGGTTGTCGTGACACCCCAGTCTAGAACCCCTGCCTAAGTCCATTCCAAACCTATCCATCCTTGTCTCTGGCAAATAACTGCATGTGTTTGCATTCATCTCTTCCTGACACCCACTATTCCTATCCAGCAACCAAAACACAGACTGTAGGCTCCTTGGGGGCAGGGCTACCTTTTTAAATTATGTTACTACCCTGCCAAGTGCCATGTTGACTGATGGCTGTATAAATATTAAATATCACTAATGTGGAAGGATGGACAACCTGGCTAATTGTCTCACAATGCTTAAGAGCTACCTGTCTATTGTACAGATATCCTTTCATTTTTGCATGCAAGATTACAGAGATGTTATTCAAGTAAGAATCCCATCACCCAGTCGTGTGAGCCACTGTGCAAATCGTTGCTTTGAATGAAGTGCAGTGGCTGATTTAGCGGGACTGCATCACGGCCGGCCACCTCACTCAGAGTGGGGGACCACACGTGTGTGCAGCTAAGGCAGCGGCGTCATGCAGACGGAACGCTGGGCAGGAGGAACGGGTGAGCGGCAGCCCGCCCATTGTGTACCGCTCCGTTTCGCCAGAGCGAAACGGAGCGGTACGCAACAGGCGGGCTGCCGCTCACCCGTTCCTCCCGCCCAGCATTCCGGCTGCATGACGTTGCTGAGCTAAGGTATTGATTGGTTTGCAGATGGTTGGGTGTTTAACTATTATTTAGCATAAGGGCCACCATAAAGCGCATTTGGACCACTCTCGGAGTCAGGGAGGATGGCGCATGTCTGTGTGCTGGCCTCTTTGACTCCAAGAGTGGTCCAAATATATGTTACAGTGATCCTTACGCTGGCCAAATTTTGCTGACCTAATTGTGCCAGCCTAATTCCAGGTTAGGATTGCGCCCAGAGACTTTTATCCAGGGTGACCAGAGACAATGGAGGACAGCATACTTTTAACCATTATAGAAAAGAAGGAATTTTGGCAGGTGTGGCTTTTTAAACCCTTCCATTTTGAGCTGCACCTGCCAAATTCGCTCTTCTATACAGTGGCTCAAGATAGAGGCACTGTGTCCTACATTGCATCTGGTCACCCTGCTTTTGTCACTCTCATCTCAGAACTACCCATCAGATGAGAATTGGGTTTCATGCAGTGGTGTCATCTACAAACAAGGAACGGGAACGCTGGGCGGGACTTAACACGGAACTTCCATGTGATTGGCTGCCCGCCCGTCCCGTTCCACAGCTGCCCTGGCCTCGGGGGGGGGTGCCTGCTCTCCCGGGGGAGATGGGGGGGCGCCGGAGCCTGGGCGAGCAGTGGTGGGGTGCACAAACCAGGGGCAGCCCCCCCCCGAGGCCAGGGCAGCCGCGGAAAGAAACAGGTGGGCTGCCAATCTCGCGGAAGTCCTGCCCAAGTCCCGCCCAGCGTTCTCGTTCCTTGATTGTAGATGACACCACTGGTTTCTTGTAATGCACCAGGCACTGACAGAGATCCTTCAGAAATTGTAGCTGCTGCATTTCGTATTGAGAACTGTATTCTGCTAGGACTGTTGGTTGATTTACAGATGTAGCTTGAAAGGAAGAGCTTCACCCTACCCAACTTGCAATTGTGTGGCTGCCGCTGCTCTAGTACCTGCCCCTCTTTTCTTTTTCTGTTGGCATCAAAGAGGGCTAAAGCAAGTGAGCTGAAGCCACGTCTGATGTAGCTGTTGTTGGGCTACACCATTTTGGACTGCGGGTGAGGGATCAAGTGTTGGCATGCTCGCCAGCACCACATGCTCAGACAAAACCAGCAAGTCAAAGACAGACAAAAACAGGAAGGGAGACTTGCTGCTGAGATACTTTTGCATGGACAAAAACAGGAAGGAACGCTGAACATGATTCTCCAACGTCTTACTTAGTTTTGCACTAAGACTGGAGCTGGAAGTCATCAATTCAAATCTCTCCAGTTAGCCATAAATTCATTAACTAGTCTTTGTTACTCTCTCTCTCTCTCGGGATTGGGAGTGTGTGTGTTACAGAGAAAGGGCATAAATCACCCTCTCTCTCTCTCTTTCTCTCCCCCCCCTCTCTCTCTCTCTCTGTGTGTGTGTGTGTGTGTGTGTGTGTGTGTGTGTGTGTGTGTGTGAGAGAGAGAGAGAGAGAGAGAGAGAGAGAGAGAGAGAGAGAGAGAGTCTTTTCAAGGGACACACCTGACACTGTCAAATGCAAGTCATCACATTTTAAGAAATCAGCTGCTGGGCATGCATATTTAAATCTGCATGTTGTGAACCATGCCAGACTTCGTGTCTTAGGCAAACCTAGGCTCTGTGTGTGTGAGATAGAGTCAGGGCGCAATCCTACCCAGCGCTGGGGTAGGAGTGCCGGCCAGTTAGTGCCAGCCTCCCCTATGTGCTCCTCAGGTTTGCGCCCGCTAAAGAGCGGGCTCAGATCCGAGGAGACCGTACGGCCTGAATTGGGGCCACGCGGCCACTCTGATGGGCTTAGGATGTGGCTGTACGGCCACCTCCCAAGCCCGCCCACATCACGCCCAAGTCCTGCCTCCGCCTCCCTCCCTCCCTCCAATCCCCGTGCCACCTCGGCACGGAGCCTCCCTCGCACTGACTGGCTTCGGTCGGTGCGAGAGAGGCTCAGCGCGGGCAAAGCAGGGCCTTAGCGCCAATGCGGGGGTGCGCTGATGCTGCGCGGGGTTTAGGGTAGCGCTGCCCGTGTCTTAGCCCCTTGGTACCATTTTTAAGATTGCTAGGTTGGCATTTGGAGATAAATGCTATGCCCTTAAGAGCGCAATCCTAACCATGACTTAGGCCGGCACAGTTAGGCCAGCAAAGTTTGGCTGGCACGAGGGCCGCCGTGAAGTGCATTTGGACCACAGAGTCAGGGAGGATGACACACATCTTTGTGCTGACTGATCCCAGTTGCTTTTTTGCTTTCCCCAGGAGACTATACGATTAAGCCCTTTAAAAGGGGGGGGGAATAAAAGACGTTTAATCACATTTCAAGGACTGTCAATATGTGTGAAAAGAAACTTCTAGAAATAATAGCAGGTGGGGGGGTGGACCAGTGGGCTTCTTCTCCTCTCTTTCTTAACACACACACACAAACATAACTTTGTCCTGTTAAATTGTCAGGCTTTGTTTTCCGCCCCATCAGTTTCTTTTAATAATCCACTGCTCCTGCTTTTCATGCTTAAGTGTGCCAGAAAGAACAAAACTCTATTATAATAGCAGCAGCATCCCTTGCCATCGCTTTCCCTGTCCTCTTACCCATAATAATATTTAAGCTGCACAGAAGAAAGAAAGAAAAATCTCAAATGGGGAACTGCTGACATTTCCAGTGTTCTTAGATCGAAAAAACAAGGCCAACCAAACCCCCCCCCCCCAAACATTGTTCTCGGAATAAGGAAGCGACAGATGTTTTGGAGAAGCCTGATGGAAGGCATAAGAATGACAGATCGGTAGTTTGTTCTCTCTTCTGATGGCAGAAGCACGAAGTTGTTCTCAGTCACTTGCAATCGTCTTGTTGTTGCCACCTTGTTTTCCTTCCAACTGGGATGAGGAGCCCCAGGAAAAGGACAAAATGATGGCAGCATCTAGACTGCAGCTGCACGTTCCAAAACTGAAGATTCCCAAGGACGGTTCATTGCCTATGGATGTATTTTCACTTCAGAGCAGAGTAGAAGGAGTTACTACAGCCAAAGCAGAAGTAACCTCTCCTTTCTGCCTTCTGCATATTGTGATGCAGGGCCAAGATCTAGGGCCAAGCTAGATGTGATGTGGGACAGGGGCGTAACCAGCGGTGTTATGCTGCCGGAACGCTGGGTGGGACATCCGGGTGATTGACAGCCCGCCCGTCGCGTTCCTCAGTGTTACGTCGTTTGCGTAACCAACTATGCCACTTGCGTATGTTACGCAAACGGTGTAACGCTGCGGAACGCAATGGGCAGGCTGTCGATCACCCGGATGTCCCGCCCAGCGTTCCGGCAGCATAACACTGCTGGGCATAACTAAAGAATTGCAGGTGGGTGCAACTGCACCGGGCAACAGGTTTTAAGGGGTCAACAAGCTGAGCTTGACACTAGTGACAAAATTGTGAAAACCTTTGTAACTTAGCATAATACCATCATGTTTGTTATATATCATTGGAAAGGTAATTTAATGCAGAGTGCAATAGAATAGTGTAATATCTTTACTCTATCAAACGATATGACCAAAAAAGCAGAAAATGAAAATACAATTAGTATGTAAAAAATGTGGTTCCCTCCCATTTTTCACTGTTTTTAAAAGCCCAGGTGTGGTGTCATTTTCAGAAGTGACATCACGTCCTGTTGTGATGTCACTTCCAGGGCATCATTTTGCCCTTAGCCCCAGGTTACATTTTCATTAGCTACACCACTGATGTGGGGACACGGTGAATGTGATCCCTGCAGTTTTTATTTTTTATTTTAATCAATTCAGCAATGGAAAAAGGGGTGAACTGCAGGAGTGGGAGAAGGATGAAACATCCCTTCCTCCTGCACTGCTTAGCCAACCTGATTCAACATCTCCCTCAATGTCTGTTTTGATCTAAACCAAACAAAAACCCACAGAAGACCTTCATTCCTCATGTCACATCTAGTTAAGCTTGGTTCTGTGGAGTGATGTAACCTTCTTGCTCATTCCTTTTCCTGTTTTCCTTTTTACTCTTAGCTGATTGCCTAGCAATGCTTCTCCAGAGTAATGTATAAAGGTCTCCACTAGTTCTTTGCTCTAGGTCAGTGGACCCCAAACCTTTTAGCACCAGGACCCACTATTCAGGATGACACTCTATCGGGACCCACCTAAGTTTGCCAGATTTTTTTTAAAACAGGAGATAAAGAAATAATATTTTATTTATATGTAATAATATCCACAAAACAGACTCTCAAACATTTATCTCCCTATATTTACACATGCTTGCAAACTGCAGGAGATCAGGTCCTTGCAAGGCAGTTAGCTGTTTTGCAAACTGCAGGAACTGAGCTCTTTCTAATCAGCAATTTCATATCTCTTTTTTTAATAGCCTCAGGGCTATCTGCTCTTTACACCACCCTTTGGCAACCCACTAAAAATCAGGTCGCGACCCACCAGTGGGCCCCGACCCACAGGTAACCACTGCTCTAGGTCATGAACCCTGGCACTAGTGAAAGCTTTTTTAGCTCAGTTGCTAAGAACCTGAGCAGGACTGGGACACAACCTTCTGGTACTTAAAGGATATGTCTCCCCCTTTCCCGGGTGGAGCTCTAGTCCAGTGGTCTTCATTGTTTTTCGCTCCCGTAAGCTGCTATGACCCCACAACTGAGGCTTTGGGACCCCATTGGATCCTGACCCCAAGGTGAACATAAGAACATAAGAAGAGCCCTGCTGGATCAGGCCAAAGGTCCATCTAGTCCAGCTTCCTGTATCTCACAGCAGCCCTCCAGTTGCCCCAGGGAGGCATGAGACAACAAGATGCTTGCATCCTGTTGCCACTCCCTTGCACCCTGTACTCTGAAGTAGCCTACTACTAATGTAAGAAGGTTACAACCCATCATTGCCTATAGCCCACGATGGACTTTTCTTCCAGATATCCGTCCAATCCCCTCTTAAAGGCATCTAGACCAGATGCCATCACCACCTCCTGTGGCAAAGAGTTCCACAGATTAACTGCCCGCTGGGTTAAAAAGTACTTCCTTTTCTCTGTTTTAACTCTCCCAACCCTCAGTTTTAGCGGATGCCCCCTGGTTCTGGTGCTTTGAGAGAGGGAAAAGAACCTCCCTCTATCCACTTTATCCATCCCATACATAATGTTGTATGTCTCAATCAAGTCCCCTCTCAGGCGCCTTTTTTCTAGGCTGAAGAGCCCCAAACGCTGCAGTCTTTCTTCATAAGGGAGGTGCCCCAGCCCCGTAATCATTTTCGTCGCTCTCTTCTGCACCTTTTCCAACTCCACTATGTCCTTTTTGAGGTGCGGCAACCAGAAGGTTAACAAACAGTACTCTAGAATAGAATAAATTCTCGCAGCACTGCAGAGGGAGCCCCGTGCATTAGAAAATACCATCGCAAACAGGAAACGGGTTTTAAAAAATGCTTTTCTAATGCACAGGGAACCTGCAGAGGGGTCCGCAGGGCTCCCCAACGATCCCAGACACTGGGGCAGGCACTGGTAAGCTCCCCCAAGCCCCCATAAATGTTCAGGAGCGATGCAATCATAGCAATCGTGTCACTGTGATTCTCCTGCCCCCTCAGCACTTACAGCGGTTCTCGAACTCCCAGATTGTTTGAGAATCGCCGTGCTGCGGTATAAGTTCATTTCCACCTGATATTTCCTTTCTTTACCATTAGAAAGCCATTTCTCTTTCCATGTGGCCAACCTGTCCCTCCAGATTGGAATTTTAAATGATGTCTCTAGCAAGGATGATAACAAAATAGCACTTGAAGTTTAAAAAAAAAAAGGTAAAGGTTTCCGCATGACCGAATTGTCTAGTCGTGACCGACTGTCGGGGGTGGTGCCCATCTCCATTTCTAAGCCTGTAGAGCCAGCGTTTGTCCGTGGTCCGTGAGGACAAGCTTCCGTGGTCATGTGCCCGGCATGACGCTACGCCGTAGCGCACGGAACACCGTTACCTTCCCACCGAAGTGGTCCCTATTTATCTACTTGAATTTTTAGGTGCTTTCAAACTCCTAGATTGGCAGGAGCGGGGACAAGCAACGGGAGCTCACTCCGTCGCGCAGTCTTGAACTCCCAACCTTCCGGTCAACAAGTTCAGCTCAGCGGTTTAACCCACAGCGCCACCACGTCCCACTAGCACTGAACGTACATCATCCCTAATGTGTTTTCCTTTTAAAAAAGAGAGACCATTTTGCCTTCCTTGATAAGCTTTACGCTTTGTCATGCAGAATAATATTTCCAAGCTTGCCGTGTTGTTAGGACTGATCAGAGAACTCTGCACCCCATGTGTTTGGTGAACCCATGATGGGAGATGCCGATTGTGCATATTGCGCATGCTTGCCCTGCTGATGGCCACCCACCCACATACACTAGTGGCAGTGCATTTGCTATTTGCTTATTAGGAGCCTTATGCAGAGAGTCTTTCTGCTATCAGGAAACCTGATCACTCAGGATTCCTGACGACATGAAGATCCCTACACACTTACAGCCTTTTCCAAACAAATATCAAAGGTGCAGCTGCCTGGGATATCAACAGTGGTGTGGTGGGGCAGGGGGTTAGAACCATTGGACACTGCGTCCTGCTGCCGTTTAATAAACTGATCAATGGAATGCATTGCAAGAACGAGCCTATTGACTTTTGAATGGTTTCTACATAGCCATTTCATTTCAGCAACAGGCTAATACTCAGAGACACTGTTTTCAGCCTATTGATTGCTGCACCCTGTTTAAACACTACATAACACAGAGCGATACGCTCTGACCTCATTGCTCTGTAGCAACCAGAAACCTGGCAATCAAAATAAAGCATTCCAGAAGAAGCAAAGTGGAAATGGATGCATCTTTGCCTCATTCTGAAAAGAGGAGATTTGAACTGCTAGGCATAAGGCCAGATCAGACCTGAAGAGAGAACTATCTGGTGCGCCAGATACTTGTTTAGTAAGGTATAATCCTAGCTTAGTATTGTCCTGCCCTGTCCACCAATAGCTCCCATGGGTTTCAGATGGGGCTTCCCCAAACCAAGAGATGCAACTTGATTGAACATACGACCTTCGGCATATGCTGTCTCACTGAGCTGCTTCCAGTCTTCAAGGCTAGGAATGGGGGAGTCTGGGGGCTGGGTTGTGTTCAAGGCAACAATATGACTAAGGGCCCAAACACAGCATGAATTAACTGTGCCAGTTAACACAACCAGAGCAGGAGCAGATTCCCGCACAGTCCCAAGGCTGACTTTGGGATAGATTTGGGACTGGATTGCAAACAATTTTGATTTTAAAAGTGGTGACGTTGGTTCAAGAAACCCCAAGTCCAAAGTCCCTTTGGCAAATTGGACTTGGGGGTTTCTTGAACAACCTTTGGCACATGCACCTAGTGCCAATGCAGATCCTAGACATCCTAGATGTTGCACACATTCCTGTAGAAAAATAGCCTTGTATGGAAAGCCATGGTCCTGCCATAGTTCGGCTTAATCCGTTCTTAAGGTTAGGTCAGTACTTAATCCATCCCAATATTATATTCAATTCTGTTGAAACTTCCACATTTGTGGTGAAAGATGGAAAGGCTAAGAACACGTCCTTATTATTCATCATTCCACATCTTTTGCAACTCACGCCTTCTGCAAGTCATCTGTTATCCATGCTCATAATAACTCTCTGGAGGGGGGGG
>JAJKFI010000112.1:2042664-2073934 GCA_029204185.1 Lerista edwardsae | reverse complement strand
GGGGGGTAACAAGCTGAGCTTGACATTAGTGCCCAAAGTTGTGAAAACCTTGGAATGGTTTTAATTAGTCATAAATGCCATCATGTTATATATCATTGGAAAGGTAATTTAATGCAGAATGCAATGAAACAAACCAGAGTGTAATATCTTTACTCTGTCAAATGTTATGGCCAAAAAAAGCAGAAAACGAAAATACAACTGTGATGTCATTTCCTGTTGTGATGTCACTTCCAAGGCAACATTTACCCTCTGCACTGGGCTGCACTTACATTAGCATTTACATTTATTAAATTACACTTACATTTATTAACAGTTCCCTCTTGAGGAACTTAAAGGCCAGATCTGGTTCCATTCCTACGCAAACCCCAAAGTATGTCATACCCGCCCCACTGATGTGAACCTCCTCCATTGGAGGAGGTGGAAAAGGGCAGGTGTGGCCTTCACTGGGCCACACAGACCAACGTCTGACTTGGTATGAGACAGCATCATCCATTCATGTAGACTGGGATGACGTTCTTATTTTATTGTAAAACTGCAGTATACATTGCCGAAAGGGAATTCCGGTTGCAATTACTGACATTTATGCTTAGGCAGGATGAAGAAAAATGGTATGAAATATACAGAAAGAACATGTGCTTTGTATACTTTTCCTGTGGAAGCTGTCTTCCTCTAAAGTCTGTTGAGTTTCTGAAAGCTGTGAAGGTACCTTAACAAAGAGCCCAAGCCAAAGCCTATCTGCTCAGAAGTAAGTCCCATTATAGTCAATGAGGTTTACTCCCAGGAAAGTGTGGCTAGAATTGCAGCCAAACACTCCTAAATATTTATTAAAATTGCACTGTAATAAAGCACTGTTTTATTTGCTGAAGAGGACAATAACAGGATTCGTTTGAAGAAGAGCGCCATGATTTATGTAGGCTCAAGAAAAAGCATTATACATTCTAGTTCTTGAACTGGCAAGCAAAGATCTTAAGCTTATAATGTGATAAATGTTCACGGAACCTTTAAAGCAGCTCATTTAGTGCAGCCATTTATTCCCCAATTGTTGTTTTAAAGGATAAAAATGAATCTGTTCTTTGAACCTGCTTCACAAATATACCTTCAAAAATATATATAACACCCGCCTGCATTTTATTTGTAGAAGCCATTTTGATTCATTTCCAGGCGCAATTCAAAAAGTGCGGGTTTTGACCTTTAAAGCCCTTCACAGTTTGGCAAAGGATCTAAAGGACTCCCTCCATCTGTATGCACTACTAGCTTGTCCCTGAAGGTCATCGGAGGGGACCCTTTTGCATGTGCCCTCCCTGGCTGAGGCCAGGTAGTGGTGCTGCAACTTTTGAACCCCCTCCCACTTAAGATTTATGCCCTCCTTCTTAGACTTACAGCAGGGCCTTTTCTGATTCATGCAGCTGTCTGGTTTTCAATGTTCTGCTGGCTTTTATTTCCTGCTTAGTTTTCTATTATGTGATTACTTTGTATGCTCCTGCCTTTGTGGCGTTTATTCCTTTTTATCATCCTGAATGTTTAATTTGTTGTTGTTGTTCTATTTTGACTGTTCTATTTTCACTGTGTTCATACAGTGTTGTATGTATTTGCATTGGTTGTGAGCTGCCTTGGGCATCCCAGTTACAGGAGAAAAGGCAGACACGTTTTCAAATCAATAAATAATTTTCCCAATGTATTTTCCAATTGACGAGCAGCCCAATCCTGTTCTCCACCATTGACAACAGTGCAGCTGAAATGATGGAGCAGGCACTGCATCCAAGGGTGGAGGGGGAGACCAGAGGGCCAACCAGAGGTATGTAAAAAACCTACCCATAGACCCATGCCAGTAACTGGCATATGGATGGGCTGGAAATAGGCTCTGCCGTGTCACGGTATTAACCCGGTATGTATCCACCTTGGCTGAAGATGCACTCTATTAACCCGGTATGTATCCACCTTCGGTTAGGCCATGGCTTGACTCCACTTGGTAAAACATGGCTCCAGAGTGTGGGAAAGAGTTGAAACTACATGCCTATCGCCTTTGTGTTTGCAAAAGGTGTGAGGTCATAGCTGGGGTCAGGAATGCAAATCTAATCAAGAAGGTTCCGTTCAGCTAGTAATGCAATCCGGAGAAACCAACCTTGATCCTGATAGGATAATTAATTGTGCCAGAGGGGTATAAAACTTTTTGGCAGGACATTTGGCCGAATATTGGTGGAAAAAGCTTCACGTAAACGCGCCATTTCATGAAATAATAGCAGAAATCTCCAGACAGTTTCCGTTGGTATAAATGTGTTCACGTTTTACTTACGTATTTTTGATGACAGATGTAAAAATGTGTGTTTCAGTGCATTAATAAAGTAGGATGTAAAGAGAGAGAGAGAGAGAGAGAGACAGAGAGAGAGAGAAGTGGATGATGTATGTGTGTTTCAGTGCATTGATACAGTAGGATGTAAAGAAAGAGAATCAATGTAAGAACCAGGTGGATACATGCATTAATAAAGTAGGATGTAAGGTGAATACATACTGGAGTAGGCAAGTGTGTCTCCAGCGAAGGTGGATACATACCGGGTAAATACCACGTGTCACTTTGCCACTGAGATCCACCACTCCAGCCTATTCCCTACCTCTGCCTTCCCCCTCCCAAGGCCCTCCCTGCCCCTGCTGCCAACTTATCAACACTGGTGAAGCATCCTGAAGCCACTAGTGTGCATGCTACACCTCTGGTCATTTGCAGCAGTGTGCCGCAAAGGGCCTTGCACTGCTGTAGTGCAAGTTCTGGCAGCATAAGGCCCAGATAGAATTGGGCCATAAATTGCCTTGTTAGATCATGGCATGAATCCACCTAACCCATTGTTATGTTTCCAATAAAGGCTGACCAAATCCCTACAGGAAGTTCATAAGCAGGGTACAAAGGCAACAGATGTCCCCCATCATCAAAACCCAACCACGCCCCCAGGATTTAGAAATGCACTGCCTCTGAAGGAGCAAGTCAAGGAGAGCTCTCATATCAAAGTGCATAACATCGACAAGATCATATGCAAGCAATTGCATCAGAGGACAGGGAAGTAGATGCAAATGAGCGAGATAAAATTTTGCAAGCATTTAAAAGGAGACTTTGGCATTCGTTCATTTGCTATTTACATTTTGAGGACTGTTTGGCAGCCATTTGTAAACCAGCCATTTGTAAACTATTGGAATAATCAGAATGTAAATTGTAACTTGGAATACCTTGCACTCTTCTATAATCATAATGGGAGCCAATTACAGCTTAATTTACTCTCTAATTTGGCCTAAATTGCTCTGCAGAGTTCTGTGTTTTTCTCTCATACCTCTTGTTACTATTTGCTGACATAATGTGGCTCAAACCACAGACCCACAAGCAGTAGCAGATCTCTCCCTTCCCCCCTCGTCCCAATAAGAGGATGAAGAGTGAGAAAGAGGAGGGTAACTAGGAGGGTGCACACACCCCAAACCTGTGGCAGCACCCGAAACAAAAATATTGGAAGGGACCAGGAGCATAGCTAAAGAACTGTAGGGGTGGTTCAGTTGCACCAGGCAACAAACTTTAAGGGTGGGGGGGACAAGCTGAGCTTGACACAGAATTGTGAAAACCTTGGTCTGTAAGAATAATACCATCATGTTATATATAATTGGAAAGGTAATTTCATGCAGAATGCAGTGAAACAAACCAGAGTGAGTGTAATATCTTTATTTAAAGGTTATGGCCAAAACCCCAGAAAACGGAAATGTAACTGTCATGTAAAAATTGCAGCTTGTTAAAATCGCGATTTGTAGGGATAATACTGTCATATTATATATCATTTGATATGGAATTTCATGCAGAATTCAATTAAAAACTGGAGTGTAATATCTTCTTTCTATCAAAAATTATGGTAAAAAAACCTGAGAAAACAAAAATACAACTGTGATGTCACTTCCTGTTGTGATGTCACTTCCTGAAGAACATTTTACCATCTGCACTTGGCTACATTTTTATTAGCTATGGCCCTGGGAGAGATACAACAGGAGCAAAACACTGGGGAGAGGTGAGTTTTATCCCACATTTATTATACACAAAAGGCTGTTCGCACATGTGAAACTTAACAGGACTCGTATATTTTGCTTTTCTTCCTCTCCTTCCTCATCTGGCAACCTTCCAGGAGGAGACAAATGGACTCATGATTATCTTTTTTCCCTCAAATAAAGCTCCACACCTACCCATTTTATCATACTTTCATCCCTGCCACAATTCATTCGGGTGGAGTTCCCCACCAGAAGCACATAAAACAGCATTGTACAAGTTACAACTGAAACTGGCCTGATCCGTCAAAGCAGGCCTCCTAAGGTTAGAGGGGAAAGCTGATATCTCAAAAGCTTTGTCTCCTGAGCATAAGCACACATGCTCACACACATTGCACATACGCAGATCCCTTCAGCTGGAAATGATTGGTTTTCTGTCAGAATACTCTGGGAAGATGCATTGTTTACTTTCCAAAGACGACGGTGGTTTGACCTTGGGCTATCAGTTCCAAGACAGCTCTGACTGCAAAGCTGGCAAAATTAATGTGTCTGCCAGAACCAAGTTCTAAAACCTAATTGACAGCTGCTTTCTTTTTCCCTTCTTATCCATAAAAGAACTCCTTTGGAAAACAAACAAACAAATGTAACCCAAAGGATATCAGAGAAATCAAGCCTTAATCTAGTCAGAAACTCTGAGTGTATTAATAAGCCATAACACAAACAGCCCTATATCATGGCAGCACTAAGTAGGACAAATAGAGAGAGTGATGGAAAAACAACAGCACCAAAGTATTTTTTTTATATTTGTATACATGACATTAAGAGGTAGCTTCATTCCTTCCCCACAACTCGGGACCAAAGTCGATACATTGATTAAACTGGTCATGAGGGAAAGAAATGCCATAATGGCTAACTTCTGAAGCCTGGGTGGCTTTTTCAGTGAGGGTTTTTTTTGTACATAAAATGATTGTCTGGGTGTTTTTCCAGCTTCTGTTTGTCCCACAGGAGCTTGATCTTGCACATATAATGTGTAGTAGCTACAGCAAAAAACCAAAAACAAATGAGAGACAAAGGGGCAAACGGCAAATTGCATACAGGCTTGGATAACAAAATCCTTGCAGCCACCATTTGTGAAGCAAAGTAGCGTTTGGGAGAAAAACGTAGTGATGGAGGGAGCCTGTCTTCGTCAGCTATTTTCCTCTCCAAAGTAAATATTTTTTCTGTACTTACCTCTCCTGGCCAGCTCAGTTCCCAGCTGTGTAGCATCCCTGCACAGTGCACACTGGCCCTAGATACGATTGGACCAAAAGAAATCTTTATCCTCTCAGGCCTTTAGCAGGAAATTGTATTGCCGCATTCTGTCTTTATTGCTGTGTTTTAATGGTGTTGATATTCACCTTCCAAATTGTGTTTGGTGCCATTGTTTCCTCAGGCTGCTGCCTCTTCAATAGTAGTAGTCCCCTGGCTTTTGTTACTTTTTCCTTCCTGCTTTAATCACATGGCCTGACAGTATGACTGGGCAAATCATAATAAGATCATAAGATACAGGACTAAATGGGCCTTGCAATCCAATCTGGGCCTTAAGAACCTAAGAAGAGTCCCACCGGATCAGGCCAAAAGCCCATCTAGTCCAGCTTTCTGTATCTCACAGCGGCTCACCAGATGCCTCAGGGAGCACATGAGACAACAAGATGCCGGCATCCTGTTGCCACTCCCTTGTATCTGACATTCTAAGGTAAATTTCTGAGGTAAATAATAACTTGCAATCCAATCTGAGCCTTAAGAACATAAGAAGAGTCCCACTGGATCAGGCCAAAATCCCATCTAGTCTATCTTCCTGTATCTCACAGTGGCCCACCTGATGCCTCAGGGAGCAGATCAATTTAATCAGATCTGGCTATACAATGATATAACTGAAAGCAGCTGAGGGCGATGACAATGTGAAGAGTCTTGTGATACCTTAAAGACATTTTTATTGTAGCACAAAGCTTTTTCGGATTAGTGCGCAATTCTTCTGATGCAGTCCACAAAAGCATTATCCGACCATTGTTTTGCTAGCCTTTAAGATACGATAAGGCTATCATTTTTGCTGGAAGGGGCTAACTTGGCTACCTCTCTGCAAATAAAAAGTAGAACTATATAAAACCTTCTGAACACTTGACATTAAAGGCAACCCATCAACATTAACAACACTACCAACAATAAAAGTCAAGATAAAACAACTATTAACGTTGTTCTGGAAAGAAAGGATTAATCAATGTGCCGATGGTGAAATAGTAAAAACAGAAATAGCAGGCACCAACGCTGACCTAACCAACCTGACAAAAACTGTTCTTTGCTAGTTCTTAAGGCCTAACAGAACCAAACAGTTTGGAACATTTTTTGAAATGTTAAGAGGGGAGTGTGCTGTGGGGTGTTATTAGACAGGCAGTTCCACCAGGAGGTGTCATTACTGAAAAGTCATTCCTTTTTGCAATCATTAGTCTAAGCCAGCAGTTCTCAAATGTTTTAAGCACCGGAACCGTGATGTCATAACCAGTGATGTCATCTACTAACAAGCTGCGGGAACACTGGGCGGGTCTTACACTCTGATTGGCTGCCCGTCCGTCATGTTCCGCCGCCTGCCCGCGCTGCCCTGGCCTCGGAGCGGGCGCCGGCTTGCCGGGGGGGCCGGGGGGCGCGCGCCAGGTGCCTGGGCGAGCAGCGGTGTGGCGCGCCAACCGCGGGCAAACCCACGCAGCAGGCGGGCAGGCGGCGGAACACGACGGACGGTCTGCCAATCAGAGTGTAAGTCCCGCCCAGCGTTCCGGCAGCTTGTTTGTAGATGACATCACTGGTCATAACCTGCCATGCGGCAGTGCACACAGTGTGCTGCTTGTGGCCATTTTGGAGCTTCTGCTACAAACAGTAGCCGCCTGCTTCAGTAGGTAAAGCGGAGCATGGACAGGGAAGGGGAGGGACCAGGCATTTTGGGGGGGGGGAGGAACTGATGGCAGGGAGGGGTGGAACTGGTGGCAGTGGTGCATACTGGGTTTTATCCTCTCTTTTGAAAATGTCCCCACCCCTTTCCAAAATAGGTGCTATATGACCAAGGAGACCCATAGGCAGCTTGAGGGCTTACGTGGAGGTAAGTAAAAGACATTTTTAAGTATCTCATATTTGCCTTCCATCTCCCACCACAGAATACGATGCACACCTTTCTGGTGTGGCTGCATCAGTGTTGGTGGTAGGGGATACGATTGGGGCCTTAGAAGGTAAAGTGCAAGCCAGATCTAGTTCCATCTGAGAAAGCTGAAGTGCTTTGAGCAGGGACTCCCTTAATAGTGGCACATAAGTTGGGAAACCCCTTTTCCAACATTCAATGTGCAATCTGGCTGATTTAAGGCACAATCCTAACCTGGAGTTAAGCTGGCACAGTTAGGCCAGCAAAGTTTGGCCAGCACAAGGGCCAAAATAAAGCACGTTTGGACCACTCTCAGAGTCAGGGACGATGGCGAACGTCTGTGTGCTGGCCCCTCTGACTCCGAGGGTGGTCCAAACAAACTTTACGGTGTCCCTTGTGCCAGCCAATCTTTGCTGGCCTAACTGTGCCAGCCTAACTCCAGGTTAGGACTGCGCTCTTAGGAAACGCCAGAAAAAGTGAAGAGGGTTTTCTGTCTGTCTGTCTGTCTGTCTGTCTGTCTGGATGGATGGATGGATGGATGGATGGATGGATGTGGAGCTAAGCTGCAAGTTAAAATGTGGCTGAATTCTTCAATAAGAAAACTGGTTCCCTTCCCAAATTTGAAACAAACCCTTCATGCCTGTTTCTTGATAAATTTCTACAAGCCTGGCTCAATAAAATATATCCAGCTTCTGCACTGCAGAGTCTCTGAAGGACACAAGAGCAGTATATATTTTATTGACTTCTGCCTGGAGCATAGATTTGTAAATGAGAAATTATCTGTTCGTCAACCCCTGCAAGAAGAGACCATTTTATCCAACCATGATGGCATAGGATTTTCTCCATTCAAATCTCTGGACTCCAAAGAGTAAACACAGAAAAACTCTGCTGACTTGGAGTATCTTAATGGGTCATTAAATGGAATGACTCACAAATCACAAACACCACCAATGGCTTTTTAAAAAATGTATATTTGCAAAGCTGTGAGAGAATATTACTAGGATAGAAGGCTGCCTTATTTTGTTGTTCCTATTTGCCCCCCATGAGAAAATAGCTTAGATTATTGGGTACACCACTTGTTATGGTGGCTAACGTTTTCCTACAATTGCTGTTTATTTCGGTAGTGTTAATAAACTAATGTGGGGATATTCTATTGCCATGGTTCTCAAATGTTTTCACACTGGGACCCACTTTTTAGAATAACAATCTATTTGGGACCCACTGGAAGTGATATAATGGCCAGAAGTGCCGTCATTGTGACACCAGAGCCTGCTTATTTCCTGAGAATTCAGCAATAAGTTGAGTTACTTCTCAGCCATTTTCAAATAGCAAAGAAAGGGGGGGAAAGCCTGTTTACAACCTTGAAGCAGGGAAAGCAACCACACAGTGCCTCCCCCTTTCCAGCCTCCCATTTATGTTTTCAATATGGCTGCTCTAGGTGCTTTGTGACCGACCTGAAAAGAGCTCGCGACCCACCTAGTGGGTCTCGACCTACAGTTCGGGAACCACTGTTCTATTGTATTGCCACAATCTTTGTTTTGCTTTTGGTTTTCATATGGGAATATCAGAAAAGATTGCAGTAACATGGTGAAAATAATGTGGTGTTGTCATCCTTGGCGGTCAGAAAAATCCAGAAGTTGCTTTCATACCCCTGTAACCTTGTGTCCATCTTGAAATCAGTGCATGAAAAGAACCATGAATAACACTTGGTTTACTCCTGGAAGAAATAAGTGTTACATATTAAGCTGTAACAGTGGCGCAGCGAGTTATTCCACTGTTGCTGGGCTTTCCAACCGCAAGGTTGGGAGTTCAAGACTGCGTGACGGATTGAGCTCCCGTTGCTTGTCCCAGCTCCTGCCAACCTAGCAGTTCCAAAGCACCTAAATGCAAGTAGATAAATAGGAACCACTTCGGTGGGAAAGGAACGGCGTTCCATGCACTATGGCATATAGTCATGCCGGCCACATGACCACGGAAACTTGTCCTCGGACAAAACGTCGGCTCTACAGGCTTTGAAACGGAGATGAGCACCGCCCCCTACAGTCGGTCACGACTAGACCATTCGGTCATGGGGAAACCTTTACCTTTTAATATGTAAGGGAACGTGTGGGCTCCTCCAGAGACGGCTGGAGGCACCCAGATAGGCAGCGAGTTCCATTTGCTTCCTGGCTTGGGAAGCGAAGGGAACTGGACACAAGGAAGGGTGGGAAGGCAGTCAAAAAGCACTCTGCTTTTTCCCACCCTCTGCACTCTCCCGCGCAACTTGTGCCCACTACCCCCCCCCATTGCTTTGGGGCACCCTTTGTATACCTCTGCTGCCCGGAACTTCTTACAGCTATTTGGAGGCTCGTGTTAGGCCTCCAAACCTGAAGTGAATGGCAGTGACATCACCGCATGATGTTTTTCATGTCATCCTCACTCACGTCCGGGTTCCCAAGGGTATTGCAGCAATGGTAAGTCCAAGAAATGTTGCTCTAGGTGAATGCCAGCCTAATGTGATCCCAGGGACATTTACGGATAGGAAGCCAACCCTACAAATGGTAGTTTTGTGGGATGTCTCTGTCAGAAATCCCTGCCATGAAATCCCACAGAACTATGATTCCCAGCATTCTTGGCTGAGAGCCATTACAGTTAAACAAACCGAAATTGGTGTACACATGAAAAAGTAACTTATCCTGGTCAGGAGGCATTATTGGAACCTGTCTTATAACTATGGATCTCCCTCTCTACCTGGACATTTATCCACTGCCTGAATATCTGCTAGAAGGCAAAACCTTCCTTTTATTGGGTGCATAATTTGTTCAAAGTGAAATACTCTTAAGTCCCATTGATTGCAGTGGGAGAGATTTAAGTATATGTGGAGCAATTAAGGAAACTGCAGCTCTTTTTGTTAAGCCCCTGATCACCCACTAGGACTTCAAAAGCACAACGATAGCCCATTCACAATAACCAAGGTAGCCAAATTCACAGCTTTACTGTCGCTGGCCTTAGCCCTTGGGATCCAGTAAGCTGTAGATTCCAATAAACAGACACAACAAAACACATAATGACATGAAAATTCTTTGTTTTTTTATTGCTAGTGGTAAAAACAATGTGTTTTTAGCTAAATGAAGCCTTTCAGATTAAGCAAGTCGCAAATTCAAAAATAAAGGCATATATCAATACACTAAATTAACATTCAAACTTTTTAGACCTGGACCCACTTTCTAGAATAGCACTCATTTCGGGACCCATCGGAAGTGATGTCATTAACCTGGACGTGATGTTGTGGCAGGAAGTGACATCATCAAGTCAGAAGTGCTGTCATTGTGACATAATAAAATGACACTCCTGGAATGGAAAGTGGCGTTCTTGGACTGCAGCAATTGTACAACCATGAAACATCCCTGACAGAAAGCAAGATGAGGACAAAATATGATGTAAAAGCACTGAACTGAGAACAAAATTTTTTAAAAACCCTCACTTGAAAATTCCAACTGTGAACACTCACTAGAGGAATCTAGCAAGAGTAAGGTCTGCATTTTCCAAGATGGCTGCTCCCAGCTTTCCCCAACCCACCTGACATCAGGTCGTGACCCACCAAGTGGGTCCTGACCCACAGTTTGAAGAACACTGCAGTAAACTATAGCTGCAAATTTCTAACACCGCCTGAAAATGCAGTGGTATTCCAAAGAACGGAGACCTGTTCCTTTCCTCACTTTGTTACGGATTGCTGCCTGTGAGTGCCCTTGTAATTTTGTCCAAAGTGTTTCAGAACCGAATTGGGCAGGAAGTGAGCCACATGCCCCGGTTAGAAGATTAGTGCCTCCCTCTGGAAACCCCACTGCACTTCCAGACTCAAATGCCATATGACTGACAACCAGCATCAAAGGCATACCTGCTTACTGATGTTAGTATGTTAAAAAGAAAGGCCAAATGCACTTGCGAGCGGGCAAGCACCCGAGAAGATCAAAGACCTTCAAAGGAAAATGTATACACAGGACTGCGTGCATTGATAGTTATCCTGAAAAGCACCACCAGAGGAATGTTGCAGAAAATCGGCCCCAAAATAGTTTCCATCGCCGGGAAAGCATTTAAAGAGGCAAACAACCAAATGAGAGAGTATGAGGATCATCTTTATTACACCTGCGCAGGCGGGCCAATCTCCCTGCCCCACTCGGCAGGCAGAGAAAAAGGCAAAAGCATACAATTCTAAATCATCTTTATATCCCTCTCCCCCCCACCTCCAAGTGTAGTGAAAATTACTACACAGGGGTTGGGACATGAGAAGCTATGCTTTAATTGGGCCTTGAGAATATGCTGTGACCATTTTGTTAAGGGAGGAAGCTCTGCTGGCTTGAACCAGTTCTCTATCTATTGTGAGGGCTAGCAGCACTGGATAGAGAAGGTTACAGGCAGGGGCAAATGAGTGAAAAAAATGAGAGCAAAGAGAGAAACAGTTACATACTTCAGCAGCTTTAGACTAGTGACTAAGCAAAAGACTTAAAAGACTAAGCAAAAGGCTGCACTTTGGTTCAACGGCAACAGGAAGAGGCAGGCAAAAGAGAGAGCCCAGCACCTGCTCATTTGGTTGATATACAGGACTAGCAGACTGTCCCTTTCTGAATATGGAGGGTTGGGGAAGCAGTTGATCATTTTAATGAGACTGGAGAGACACAGTTGCCAGTGAAAGCAGATTGATCCTGAGTGGACACTCTGTCTTCAGTGTTGCAGGCTGCCAAGAGCAGAGTTGGGGGCAAAGCTGAGCTTATTAATTTCATAACATTTATCTCCTTCTCTATGTGGAACTTATCTCAGTGGAACTCAACACAAGGTGGTCTTCCGTAAGATACTCACCAAATCTAGGCCTTCTTAGCTTCAGCAAAGTCACTGTATCATGATCATGTTTGCCACCTCCCATGCTGCAGTGCTAATGAAAAGCCCCTAAAACCCATTTACATTGCAAAATCCTAAAGGCAGGTTTAGTGCCAATATATTCAGTCTACTGGTGCTCAGAGTCCTTGGCAAGCTTGTTGCACAACGCACAGAAAATGGAGGCAGGCCTAGTAGCAGATATTGCTAAAGCTAAGATTGTACACTCAACATGACTTTGAAAATCCCTTGCACTCAAAAAAAATATGTACTGTCTCTTTAAAAACTACAAGAGCTATGTAAAAACTATTGAGATGGACTGAGGAAACAGCAGTCTCATTCATTGATCTCATGCTCACACCAGAGCATGTTTGCAGAACACATGTAGTTGAATTTGCACAAATGAAGTGCATGTAAGCTGCAGGCCAATTGTGTGTGTGAGAGAGAGGGGGGAGGGGGAGGGGGAGGGAGGGAGAGAGAGAAAGAGTTTTATCCAGGTTCCTCCTAATCCTACCTAAAAAAAATGTCTTTTTAAATATTCTTTTTGCTAGCACCAAGTTATTATTCCCTAGGACAAAAGAACTGTCAGGATTTCTGGTTTAGGTTGTGCCTCCTATAGTTGTTCACACAGTGTTGAGTAGCAAAGGAAATGTCATTAGGTGACTACCTGTAGGAATGCCTTGCTCAGTGGTATGGCCAAGTGCATGTCCACACCTGGGATGGAACCAGTGATGTCAGGCAGGGGGTACGCGGGGGTACGCGAGTACCGGTTTCTAGGATTACAGCTGGCCCCGCCCATTCGCCCACCCACTCATCGACTCCACCCTCTGCAACGTTTGAATTTCCTGCATGTTTGAGTTGCCTGCATGTTCTCAGAGCCAGGCAGGCAGGCAGGCAGCGAGCGGAGACTTTCCTTTCCTTGCCACTGAAAAATGAGTTGCTCTGGGGTTTTAACCTGATGCCAGGCCTCCTTAACATGTTCTGGGGGTGCTGTGGAATACTGTTGCAACTGTTGGGTCAGTTTACAATCATCTGAGGCCTCAAAAAGGGCTTTTTTCATGTCCCTTCCTGCCACGACATCACTTCTGGCTTATGACGTCACTTCCGGTGGGCGGGTCCCGACACGTGCCAATCAAAAGTGAGTACCTGTTCTTAAATCATTTAGATGACACCACTGGATGGAACTGGGATTGATTTTGTCTCAGGCAGCAAAATACATTGGCCTCCCAAACCACAAGGTTCTTAGCTTTATGGCCCAATAGGGAGGCTCACATGGGTGTATAAAATGCACATGCATTCTTACATGTGGACCCAATGTCTGGCCCCTATGTGGGAAAAGGTTGCTGACTCCTGACTCCGGATACTTAACACTGAATTTGTGTGCTTTTGCTAATTTTTTTGTAGGCAGTTTCATGCTCGGTCTTAGGGATCCTTACTTATATATACTTTTCTATGGTGTGACATGATATGTTATCGATGTAAAGCATACTTCGGAAGGTCATCCTGATATATCCTTCTGCTCAAAGACATTATGATTATAGAACACCAGAAAGGAGCAAGCCTTCTGTTGCGCTAGCCAGAAACATAATTTGCCAGTTATGCTCTCAGAATTGCTTAGATACATTTGTGCCAAAAGGTATGTTGATAAAAATAGGATTCCCACTATCAGTCAATGGTTGGAAATGTCTCAGCCAATGGACCCAGCCAATGGACCCAGGGACAGAGGAGGAGGCGGTCAACCACTGTTTTACCGCCCCATGTGCCACTTGGCTCTGCCTCCATGCCCCCAGGCTCCATTTTGGAGCCGTACGATGGCAGGGCCAGGAAGGAGGGCAGAAACCGCTCGCCTCTTGACAATGCAAGGCACCTCATTGCCGCCCTCCTCGGGCCCCAGGAGTGCTACGCCTGGGCCTTTTCCCCTCCCCTGGACATAATGGTCGGTCCGGGACTGGTCTCATCTGAATTAAGTGTGATTCAAATATATGGTCCCTTTCATGGATCCCTGCCTTGTCGTGGCGAAGGGGCTTGAGTAGCTCAATGAAGCTGTGAGCTATGCCATGTAGGCAGTGATGTCATGCACCCACTACGCACCACTACGCGAGTACCGGTTTCTAGAAGTTGAGCTGGCCTAAATCATTATTTGTTTGGCATTTGGACAAGTGCCAATCAAAAGTGAGTACCGGTTTCTAAATCATTTGGATGACACCACTGCATGTAGGGTTACCCAAGATGGACAGGTCATAGTAGAGAGTTCTGACTAAACATGATCCGCTGGAGAAGGAAATGGCAACCCACTCCAGTACTCTTGCCAAGAAAACCCCATGGATTACAAAACTAAAAGGCTAAACGATATGACACTGGAAGATGAGACCCTCAGGTCGGAAGGTGTCCATTATGCTACTGGGGAAGAGCAGGACACGAGTACTAGCAGCTCCAGAAAGAGTGAAGTAGCTGGGCCAAAACCGGAAGGAAGCTCAGCTGTGGATGTGTCTGGAAGTGAAAGGAAAGTGCGATGCTGCAAAGAACAAAGCTAGTGGAGGACAGGGAGGCCTGGCGTGCTGTTGTCCATGGGGTCGCAAAGAGTTGGACACGACTTAGCGACTGAACAACAAATATATGGTTTCATAGAAACTAACAGCCCAATCCTATGCCTGGGCAGTGCCACTCTTGCGAGTACTGCCCAGGCAAAGGCCATTGCAAAATGCCATAAAGCATTTTGTTACACCCCAGTGCTACTTGCCAGTGGTGCTGAGGCTGGCGCAGACAAGCATTGGCCTCTCACACTGGTGGGAGAGAGTAGGGCCAGTGGATGGGGTAAGAGCAGCGTCTCCAGTGGCAGAGGGTGGAACAAGGGTGGGGAGGAGGGGGTTCTGGCAGTGGCAGGACAGCCCAGGGTGGTTCAGGCGTGGGAGGGGGTGGGGATGGCAGCTTCCAAGCCTGGAAGCCCTACATGGGTTATTCAAATGTACATAAGCTATGGTAAATTGTGGTAGCATGGGACTTAAGGTGCAATCCTAACCCCACAAGTCACTTGCGCCAGCCTATGAGTGTTGCAAGCGCGCTGTAAAACACGTTGCCAACACTCTCGGAGTCAGGGAGGTCATCACACAATGGTGCGCCGGCCTTCCTGACTCAGGGTGAAATCCTAACCTGGAGTTAGGCTGGCACAGTTAGGCCACCAAAGTTTGGCTGGCACAAGGGCCACCGTAAAGCGCGTTTGAGCCACTCTTGGAGTCAGGGAGGTTGGCGCACATCTGCTGGCCTCTCTGACTCCGGGAGTGGTCCAAACATACTTTACAGTGTCCCTTGTGCAGGCCAAATTTTGCTGGCCTAACTGTGCCGGCCTAACTCCAGGTTAGGATTGCACCCTCAGAGAGCGCTTGCAACACTCCTGGGCCTAACTCCAGGATAGGATTGTGTCCCTTGAAGTCTATTTGGAGATTCAGTGTAGATGGTCCATCTGATTGATATTACCCCCAAGTTCCAGGTTCTGCACAGATCTCCAAGTTCTGCACAGAAATCTCCGAAGGCAGATTTCAACTGTTTCTTTCCCTGTTTCAAAGTCTTCATTTCAAAGTCTTCATTTTCTTCTATAAGCAGAAGCTAAGCCCTAAATGGCTTCCAAGGAAGTTCCCTTGTCTGACTTGCATTTTCTTGCTTTGCCAGACATACTTGATTGCTAGATCAAATGATACAATAAATTGCTTTCCTTCTCTTTGCCTGGTTTCATTAGTCTGTTAAATATTTCAGTAAGAAAGTGTCTTATTCATGGCTTTGCAATTAATTGACAGGAGATGAGAAACTCCCTTTATAATGTTTTCTTGTGGGGCACCAACTCTGCTATCTTCCTTTCAATAAAACTAACAGCCCAATCCAATCCAATTTTCTAGAACCGGAGCAGCTATAGTGCAATCCTGAGGTAAAGAAACAAATGCTCCCATACCTTGAGGAGGCCTCTGTGGCCACTCCCCCACCACAGCCCATATTTCATCGGCTCTGGAAAATTGAATAGGATTGGGCCAAGAAGGTTTCATAACAAGGAGATGGCATGACGTCATTTTCTTGAAGCCACATCGGGGCACCTACGGCCATATTTGTTCACTCAGTCAGATCATTGCCGCCAAGGAGGATTGCCGCAAATTCACCAATGAAAATCTCCCTGCACATGTGTAAAAGTTAATATCAACCTCTTTAATCATGCCTGCGTGAACTCTATCTTCATTTATTTTTTAAGTTGTCAGAGACTGGCATTTTTGAATATTTAGTTTCCACTGAAAGATTCATGTATTCACATTATATCGGTTCAATAAAACTACAATTCACTGAAATAGTGAGTGCATTATTTTTGAAGCTGTGTAATTTCTTATTGTTCCTAGCAATCTTATTCACCATTTTCTGATACCCACTGTTAATGGTCTAGAAGGTAAAAAAAAATATTCCCCCCTCCTTTTTTCCCTCTTCCCATTTACACTTTTTTCCCCACCTTTCATTTTCTACTGTAATATTTTCGAAATTCTGAACATTAACAGAATTTGTTTGGCGGGGGGAGTGTAGAAGTTTAAAAAAATACTCTTAATAGTCTAGAAGTAAAAAAGAATTACTCTCATATTGACAACTACTTACGTTATGAAGAGATTTTAATGTAATTTTCCTGTATATTTTGCCCACCCTCCCCTTTTTTTTTCTTTCCTTCCCGTTCACACTTTATTGTTCCGCCTTTCATTTTCTACTGTAATATTTATGAAATTCTGAACATTTACAGAATTTTTTTTTATGGGGCATGACCATTTTATTTTTGCTTGTGTAGATTTAAATAAAGTCTGTCAAAATAGTGCAATCTGAGTTTAAATAGATAGCAAGTAGCATTTCGTCAGGTATGTTCAGTAATATAATTATGAGGAATTTAACCTTGTAATTGCATATAAATCATTATAAGGTTACCAATAATGTGTCTACATGATCACATGTTTTTATTTTCGTAAGTATTTATTTAAGGAATAAACTATTAAATCCTAAACAGTAGGAGCACAGCAATCTGAAATGCTTGGAATGAGGATTGTTTTGAGTTACCTAACATGGCGGCTAAGCCTGCCCACTGGCTTCACCTCACGAGCATTAGCGCTTAAGGGATGCTGCCTCCTTATTATTAAACCTCCTTGGATTGGGCCCTAAGAGGTAAGGATAGACAACTGAAGCGAGACTGGCCTGAAAGTTCTCCGAAGGCAGATTTCAACCAGAAGCAGGGGAGATTTGTGGGTAAAAAGGAGGCCAAACCGCCTTCCCTCCTTCAGTTTGGAGGTGAGTCAAATGTTGGCAGCTGGAAGGCAAAATCCATTAAGGGCACAATCCCAATTTAGAATTAGGCCACCACAAATTAGAATTAGGCCAGCACAAACTTTGCTGGCACAAGGGACACTGTAAAGTATGTTTGGACCATTCTCAGAGTCAGGGAGGATGTTGCACATCTGTGTGCTGACCGCTCTGACTCTGAGAGCGGTCCAAACACAATTTATGCTGGCCCTTGTGCTGCCTAAACTTTGCTGGCCTAACCTGTGCCAGCCTAACTGCAGGTTAGGATTGTACTCTAATACTCCCAGTTTTTCCTGGCTGACAGCCCTCCATTTTAGTTCCTTCCCCCAAATGCTCCAGACTGATATAATGATATATCTTGATGTAGGGATGTTTTCAGAGATATTCTAAGGAAAAAATGGCAGCTTTCCCTGGCCACCACTGCAGTTACGCATCACTTAATGATGGGAATATCTTATTCAAAACTTGTCCCTAGGCGATTTTGTCGTTAGGCAATCATATAGCTGCATTTCCATCTCCTCTCCTCCCACCATCTCGCTCCCATACCACAGTGCCTCCTGTAGTCCACCAGAGAGCAAAGTTCTCAGACTGGGTCTTCCTGACTGACCCTGAGCTAAGCCTGCAAGATTGCTGGTACAAGTCCGAGCAGCTTGGATCAAGGCAAACCAGATCCTGACTCCACTTCACTCCACTCACCAAGCTGGCCTGCTGTTTTGGAAAAGGCAGGAGATACCCCAAGGAGATAGAGAATGGTATCAGCAATGGCCCCTTGTCCAGGTAAACCAGGGATTATGAGGTTTATCCCAGAACTCCTGCAGCAGGAACACAGCTGCAGGCTGATGAGCTCTCAGGCTATGAAGGGAGGTTAGCGCAGGTGCAGATGGGTGTGGCTGATGAATTAAAGCCTGCCCACTGATTGGCTGGCCTCAGTATAAAGCTGGAGGCAGGAGCTACAGTAAAGCACCTGGGAAGGTGCTGGAAAAGAGACCTGGGTAGGTGCTGGAGGAGGGCACCAGGTAGGTGTAGGAAGGAAGGTGGTTGAGTGGACTGACTGGTGGAGTGCTGGCTGGCTGGAATGCCTGCCTGCCGGACGGACGGACGGACGGACTTTTGGACTGGATAAAGGAAGGACTGGCTAAGGTTATTGTGGGAGACTATTGGGCAATTGTATGGCTGCCACGCCCCTGGAGCCACCAAGTGGAGGAGGCAGTTATGGCTGGTGCAAGCTGACTGCCTGTTGTTTGTTGGTGCTAGACTTAGGGTAATTTGGAGCTAAGCCAGTGATGAGGGCAGTCTGGAGGAGGCTGGCCAGCCTGTGATCCCAAGCCAAGCTGCTGACAGAGAGGACGCCCAGTGGGTGACTGAACCCCCTCCCTCTGGCCTATCTCTGAGGCCACTCTGGAGGGGAAACTGGTTAGCCCAGTGTGGGCATTGGGGCCCTTGGGGAGGCCTGGCAGGGAGTTTGGAAGAACACCTGCCCACATGGCTGCACCCCCACCCCATTCCACCTGCCCTCCCAAGGACATGGTAGGATCGTACCCCAAGAGTTGTTTCTGGGTCAAAACACAGAAGCTACTGGAAAGTGATTTGTTGCCACAGGTAGAGCTTGAGCTTCCTGAAGTGATGCCACCATCCTTGAAAGGACCACCAAAATGTCCTCCCTTTTGGCTAATATTTTTACTTCTGAAAGTTTTTTGTATTTTTCCCCTTTACTTTTCTGGGTTTTCAAAGAAATTGGCCTGTTCCAGTTCTGTGAAATATTTTTTTCTTTCTGAATTCGTAATTTGTTTTTGTAAACAGGCACAAGGCTTTTTTTAGACTGAGCATGTACAAACTTCTCGTCATGGCATCTAGCTGAAAGATGACTCTTAAAAGAAGTGCCTGGACAAAATGGTCACCAATTTCAATGTAGCATTTCTGAATTACTCCTATAGGGGACATTTGTCTTACGGAGCAGCATTCATGCTCTATGAGCTCCTTGGCTGGGGGACTACAGACATTCTGGGACTATCTTGGAAAGTGTCTCATACCTTCCTTCTGCATAAGATAGGGCCTTCTGGGTGATTTGGAAACTTCAATCAATCAATCAATCAATCAATCAATCACTAGTATTTATATACCGCTTTTCAACATAAAGTTCACAAAGCGGTTTACAGGCAAATAATAACATTAAAGTTATTGCCATATGCAATCATATCCCACCTGCAATATTCAGCCAGTAGCTAGAATATATTTCCATTAATTTTCTCAACTACCAGTAGACTGGATCAATGGATGGAAGGATGGATGGATTTATTTATTTATTAGCTTGCCTTTGAGCAAATGCCCAAGGCGGCTTACAAAGTTCCAGCAATAATATTATAATATATGAAAACATTAAATAAAAAATAATAAAAATGATAAAACCATAAGGGGGCAACTATTAAGACCCTATTTAGCAAGCACATGTATTTACATGTTTAGGGTTACCAGATACAAACTGGGACAGAGTGCCTATACCTTTAACTATTGTATAGAAGAGGGAATTTTGGCAGGTGCAGCTCAACATGGAAGGGTTTAACAAGCTGCGGCTGCCAAAATTAAAGGTCTATGCAATGGTATAGGCACTTTGTCCAAGTTTGCATCTGGTAACCCTATACATACTCACATTGACTTGAACAAGTCTGTTCTTGCATGATAACAAGCAAAGCAACCTAACTTGTTCTTCTATGTGATGCCCTATCAAAGTTGAGTTGCCTCCTAAACTGGCCAGTGGGTGAGAAAGACTTGCAGGTATTTTTGTCTCCCTCACCAGAACCTACTAACATCAGTCCATGGGCTATTGAATCTTCAGGTGTTTTTGAAATAATCACCCACAGAAGGCCCGCTTTTGTTGCATTTGCCCTCTTCTCTTTTGTGTCAATCCTAATAGGCTGTTTGCTTTTCTTGCAGACCCTTGTCCCAGCATATTTGCTTCGGCACGCTAGTGCCACTAAAACCCAGTACAGTTAATGACTTGTGTCTTGTGTTTCCTGCATCCATTATTAGTGCTGTTTCATTAACACACTTGCTTTTAAAGTGGCACGATGGAGGTGAGAGGTTGAATATATTCCCTCTAATTGTTGGCAGCTCGAGCCTCTCTTTTATACAGCTTGCTCACAATTCCCTGGCTATTTGTTTATATCCCTCCCTTTATAGTCAGTGGGCTTTTTGTTCTCTCTCCAAGAAGCCTTTTAAACTTTGCATTCCTGTCTTCCTTCATTAATGTGTTGGGTAAATGTGACTGTTATGGCTGGGTTTCCTTGAAAATGGCAGTTAAAATAGTGGAGGGGAAGCTCAGAGGTACCCACAAGATACACTTGTAGTAGAGCGCTGATTCTGAAATGGTGCACTGTGAAAAATGAGATAATCAAATGAGAGGCTTCTGTGAGACTAAAACACCCAGCTCATAGAATCATAAAGTTGGAAGGTACCTACAAGGTCATCTAGTCCAACCCCCTGCCTACAGCAGGAAATCTTCCTAGAGCATCTCCAGCAGGTGCCTTTCAAGCTTCTAGTTGAAGGTCTGCAATGAGGGAGAATCTACCACCTCCCTCGACAATCTATTCCACTGTTGAACAACCCTTATCGTCAAGCAAGTCTTCCTGATGTCCAACCGGAATCTCCTCTCCTATCCTGCAGTTTGTACCCATTGGACCTAGTTATACTGTCAAAGGCAGATGAGAACAAATTTTCCCCTTCTTCCTTATGACAGCCCTTCAGATATTTGAAGAGTGCTATTGTATCCCCTCTCAGCCTTCTCACATAACGTTCCCTCAACCTTTCCTCACAGGACTTGTTTTCCAGCCCCCAGATCAGCTTAGTTGCTCTTCTCCAGTTTGGCTACATCCTTCTTGAACTGAGGTGCCCAGAACTGAACACAGTACTCCAGGGGAAGTCTCACCAATGTGGAGTTCTTAGTAGGTGACCCTCTCCTGAGTATTTTCTGGTACAATTGTGCATTATCAGGATCATTCCATCAGTCATCTCAATACAAGAGAGACAGGAGATTACATGTCCTGAAATGAGGTTGCTAGTTTCACCTCTGTATGAGACATTGCTGTAGGTTTGCATTCTTCTGATAAGAGTCACGCTCAGAACAGTAGTTCATGCAGAGACAAATCAGGTGGGTTCTTCTGAAGGTCGATAATTCAGAGTGCCGAATTAGATGAGATAATCACAGAGCAGCTGGAGGGGAGCTTATTGGGACCATGGTTCTAAAGGAGCAGAAGTCTTTCCCAGTGTCCCATGTTCCAGAAAAAGGTTCCCTTTATGGAAAATATCTGCAGCCTGACTTAGACCCCCCCCCCCAAAAAAAAACATATCATGGCTCTTTCAGTTCACATATACATGGTGGTAGCTATTTGCCAGAACTGAAAGGGAAGAAAGGTCTGATATAAGACCTCTAGCTAGTCCTTTACTCTTTACTCTTTCACACTATGTTCATTATTTATGTCATCTTTCTTCCAAGGAGCTTGGATACTGTACAAGGTTCTCTTCTTCTGCCACTTTATGCTCACAGTGACGAGAGAGAGAGAGAGAGAGAGAGAGAGAGAGAGAGAGAGGCATAAGGTTACCTACTAAAGTTATTCATGAATAAGAAGGTACTTCAACCAGTTGCATGTTTCTCAAACTGTGGGTCGGGATCAATTTCATGGTTTGCGACCTGATGTCAGGTGGGTCGCAGATGGCTGGGAGCAGCCATCTTGGAAGCTGCAGACCTTACTTTTGCTATATTCCTTTTGTGAGTCTTAACAATTTGAATTTTCAAGTGCGGTTTCAATTTTGCTTTTGGTTCAGTGCTTTTACATAATATTTTGTCCTATTTTGTCTTGCTTTCTATCAGTTTCATGGTTGTGCAGTTGCTACAGTCCAAGAATACCAGCCTGTGCTCCAGGAGTGTAATTGATTATGTCACAACTGATATGTAAAGGCACATGTAAGTGCCTTGAGTGCCTTCGGGCATAAAGGCGGGGTAAAAATCTTTTAAATAAAATAAATAAATGTAATCACGTAAAGGCATGTATATGTGAAGGCACCTCCTGCTTGATGATGTTACTTCTAGCTATGACATCACTTTCAAGTTAATGACATCACTTCTGGTGGAACCTGACACAAGTGGCATTCTAAAAAGGGGGTCCCAATGAAAATGTTAGAGAACCACTGCCCTACACCTACTCCAGCACCAATCACAGTGTCTTTCTGCACTAAAAAGATACCTTTCCAGGTTGACGTGTTCTGTTGTTTTAACTAAAAACAAAAGTCAGAAGTTATAAGAAGTAGGGAAATCCTGCCAGAGAGCCTCTGAAATTCTCTTACTACTCATGCCTTTCACTTTGCAATGAAGTAGAATTCCATGTCTATGTACTGAATAACGTCCACCCTCAGATTTTACAGTCCAGTGTGCACCTGTTCAATGAAGCAACACCTTTTGCCTTATGTTCAGTGCCAAAGACAGTTGCACTAATCTTAGAACATAAATCTGGACGACGGTGGCAGCTCATAAAGGTCTTAGAATGAAAAGGTGTGGCGAATGCAAAAAAAAAAAAAAGTAGCCATATCTGCTGGTGCTACCACAAGAAGTGGTATCATAACATGTCTTCCTGTCCCAAATCTATACAATGTTTTTCAGTTTCATGTACAGATCACAGTCAATCTTCTATATATGCAAACTTGCTAACTGCAAATTTGCTTATATGGTGGGAGCAGAATTGCTATTTTCTTCATTTTCTGTGCCTCTTTCCTCCGTTATCCACTGTGCAGAAACCGTCCGAAGACTGTAGGGACCTTCAGAACAGCATCTGCGACCAGCACTAACCCCTTCAAAATGGCTGGCAGAGGCATCCACTGCAAATGTTTAAGGGGTCCATGCTGATTGCAGGTGCCATTCTGAAGATCTGTGCAGCCTCTGGAAGGTCTCTTCAGCATTCAGAGATCTTCTGGCATTTCCTACTGCACTCTGCTGGCTTCCTGAGGAACTCTGCTTAATTCATCTGATGGCAGATAAAAGTGGCCCTTACATTTAACTGCATTGATCCCATAGGCTCTGCAAACTCGCTATCGGCAAGGATTTCCAGGAACCTAACCCCAGTGGATGATTGACTATATTAAGCTTTGATTTATGTCTATAGCCTTCACAAGAAAAAAATCTTCAACTCTGGAATCTGGGTTAGAGCATTAACAGGAAAAGAACGTCATTCTGGAAACTAGGGATCCACAAAAATTTGGGTTTGGTTCCAAATCTGGATTTTGCTGGCAGATTTGGGAATGATGGATCTCTTGGAGAGCTTGTCAAGAACTGTCATTAATCCAGGTCAGGAATGGCCAGCTCAGAAGTCAATAGGCTCTGAAACATGCTAAGGTTGTCCATGTGCACACTAGAGTCTTGGGCTGCAATCCTAAGCATACTTACCTGGGAGTAAACCCATTGAACTCAATAGGGCTTACTTCAGAGTAGACCTGCCTAGGCTTGTGCTCTTGGAAACAGTTCCCTCCTTGAATCCTTTCATGCTATTGTCCAATAAGAGGTCACAAAGTGACTAAAGGAAGATACACTCTATATCAGAGGTTCTCAAACTGGGGCGTTGCAACACCCTTAAGGGGTGGGGAGGAGAGAAGGCAGGGGCTTTGATCGGCTTACCTGGCAGTCTGGCTTCTTGGGAGTGCGAGGAGCCCTGCACAGGAGGTCAGAAGAATGCGGGTCGGGTGGAATGGGGTGGTGATGGAGGAGGGAACAGGTTGGATCAGGACTGAGAAGGAGATAGTGGCAGCAGCATGCAAGCCCCCTTCCTGACCTCTATGATATCACAGGTGCAGGTACAAGTAGACCCAGTGCTGTTGCATTATCACAAGGAGTTGATTGGTGTGAGCCATAAAGTACAAATGACTAAATTCCAACAGTAAAAACTCTCTCACAGACACACATAAATATGCTAAAGCAACAGATGTTTTGACTTGCACATTTCCTTCTGCCTTTGCATCTTTTACAGTGTTACGAATATGCACATTTCTGAGATACTAACCTGTGCAGTGATTACTCAGACTTGTTAAATATCTAGCTGAAAACATTTCACATGATAAAATAATTCAAGAGGGAGCTCTGAGAGGAAACAGTTCAGCTGTAGGAGAATGTGCGATGCTCATAGAGAACAGTTTCCAATGTTGTCAGTCAATACTTTCATATTACACATTTCCCCCAGACAATTGTCCTGATTCACAGCCCAGAGTATATTTAACTAATGTACACACAGCTCGTGTACAAGAGAGTTTCCCCTTTCAGATGAGAGGTAACTGGGAGATTTGTGCACAAATCTCTTCGGGTCCAATCCTATCCAACTTTCCAGTGCTGACACAAATGTTCTCTTACCTAGAGGGGGCCTTCCTAACTGCCCACCACTGCTACATAATGTAGAACAAGCCCAGTTGGCATGGCTGTATCAGTGTTGGAAGGTTGGATAGGATTGGGGCCCCCATCTGCATGTAACTGCTCACTTCTTTAAAGTGTAATGTGGCACTTGAACATCCCCATCTGCAAAACCTGAAAAAAACCTGAACTGGCTGCTAGTCTCCCTGATTTAAAGGGAATTTACATTTCTCAGATTCACCCTTTATCCTGCTTTTCTCAGCGTCTGACATACAATATAGAGATGTGTTACTCTAAAACTGGCCTCTCTGGGACTGATCTTGATGGATGTGGGGATGGATCAGGCAGGAGCAGTGATTAAGCAGCAGATTATTGACCCTGAGTGCCAGGAAGATCTCAGCAATGTTAGAGATTTTTGTATCACGGACGAATTTAGATATGTAGCTGCCCTGGTATCTAACCTAGTTGGAGATACTGTGCTATAGATGGGCATTTACACTGGCCTGCTGTGTTGGGCTGCCCTCAATGGTGGTAGAGGGCAGCTACCGAAGGGTCCCCTTCACAGAGTGATTATGCCCTTGTGAGGCAAATGAAATTGAAGTCATTGAGAATGTCCTACTGCATATTAGAGATATTCGGACTTCTCATATTTCTCCCTTGTCGAAAGGTTTAGAGAGCTACACAAATCGAGATTATAGACTCTTCCTTTGTCAGATTGGAACACTGAGGTCACATACACTCCGGTCTGTTTCACTGCATTCTGCATTAAATTACCTTTCCAATTATGTATGACATGATTGTATTATTCCTACATACCAGGGTTTTCACTGTTTTGACCACTAGTGTCAAGTTCAGCTTGTTGCCCCCCTAAAACTAGTTGCCTCGTGCAATCTCACTCACTCACTCACTCACTCACTCACTCACTCACTCACTCACTCACTCACTCTTCTTTAACTATGTCCCTGCCACAGAGCATACGATAAGATAATCCAGGTCTCAGACACCTGGCTAAAACACTGCCCTCTGGAGTCCTGTAGTGGTGTTACATCCCTATTCCAACACCACCCACGTGGCTCAGCTTCCTGGAATGAAGCCAGCCAAGTCCTTTGACATATTGATTGTAATGGATATTAATTCTAAGAGGAATGTGCTGATGCTGGTTGGGAGGCGGGCCGGCCTGGGGACAGAGTGGAGCTTGGCCGATCCACCAAGCGCCATTAGCCGCTGCTGCAGGGAGGATACAGGTTTCCCCCCCCCATTTTTCACCTTTTTTAAAAGCCCAGGCCTGCTGTCACTTCTGGAAGTATTCAAGCCCCCATCCCTAGGCCTTATGGCCCCAATTCAGGCTGCACGGCTTGCTCGGACCTGCACCCGCTATGTAGCAGATACAGATCTGAGCAAGCCCTCCGGGACGGCTGGCACATACCCCGAGCAAGGGCGCGAATGTGCCCTTGCCCTGGGGAGGCTCCAGGGCAGTCCCACAGGCCTGAGCTTTTCAGGCGCAGGTTAAGATTGTGCCCTAGATTTAATTTTTGTCGTGCGGGGGGCCCCTATAAAATCTTTGTTGACTCCAGGAAGCAGATGCCTTAACTATGCCAACGTGCTGAACATAATGTGCTGAAGAGCTTGTGTGATTTGGGGGGGGCAGAAGGTCTAGTCAAGAGGGTTAAAGCCGCAGTAATTGCCCGAAGATAAGATCCGAAGGCCGCTAGTTTGAGACCACCGGAAGCTTCCATGTGCGGCAGACCTCAAGAATGCGGCTGATTAGATCTGAGCAGTCTCAGCTGCCTGTGAGAGGGGGAGTTGTGCTGGGCGGCCAGCTGCTCTTTGGTGAGAGCAAAGAAGCAGATTATCAGCCAGTAGAAGGCAATCGTGCAGCGACAAAGAAGGACTGGACGATGAAAGTGTCATCTGCATGTAGTTGTTCTTGAAAGATTAGAACTTTGTTTGTGATTTGTAAAAACCCTTGCGGTTTAGAAAATGCCTGCCTATGTAAACCGCCTTGAATTAAAGTCAAAGGAGCAATCTGATGACCAAGAAAGGCGATATATAAATACCTATTATTATTATTATTATTATTATTATTATTATTATTATTATTATTATTATTATTATTATTCCTTCAAAATAGCAAAGTGTCCAAGAAAACTTTCCTGTGAATTGTAAGCGAAGAGTATAAAATATGTTTTACAGTGTTGATTGGATCCAATAAGCCATGAAAGTATCCCTCTGGATTCAACCCATTGCAGCGACTCTCCTCTCTGAATGGGTCCTACCACATTCACTGCAATTAGGCTACTTGCAAGATACACACAACTAACCCCTACATTATAGACGTATAATTATTATAAGAGCAATGCTAATTAAACATATTTCTGAAACAGCAACAAACAACAGATTTGTCAATATGTTTGGAATAACCATCTGGTTTCTCATATTAAAGCCCTGTCATCTTGGTATAATTAATATTAATACTGTGTGATTGTACTTAAGTCGTATGCTTGGTAATAAAGTGAAGAAGCAATGAAGTATCTAAAAATCTGCATTTTTTTTATTTTGAAGATGGGAAGAATATCAAGAAAAGATCTAATTAAGAGACTGCACCTTCTCACTCATTTAATTAATGGAGTAGATAAAAGGTATGCGAACAAAGCTTCAAAAAAGGAGAAAAACAAAGAGATAAATGTCAGTACTTTTTATATCACTGATAGATACAAAACAGTGCAAAACAAATCTTCGTATTTGGCCTCTACCCTTAAATATTATTTTCATCTGCATTTCCATGACCTTTCCAAAAGGGCAAAATAATAAAAGAATAAAGCCAATTTTAGAAGGGACTATGAGGATGCCCAGCCCCCACTGCATTGTTACTCTGTCCCATAAAATAATTATCTTGAATGTCTTTTTCTCTTAGATATTTTCAATGCCATGAAATCTCTTGTGGTAGTTTGACGAGATACATGCAGGATTTGATGTTGCTGCCATGTCAGTTCTATACCAATGAAAGTAATGGTCTAATGACCATTACTGCCAAACGTCATCCAGGGTGCAATCCTAACATGGAGTTAGGGCGGCACAGTTAGGCCAGCAAAGTTTGGCTGGCACAAGGGCCTCCATAACGCATGTTTGGACCACTCTCTAAGGGCACAAGCCTAACCTGGAGATAAAGGTAAAGGTTTCCCCATGACCGAATGGTCTAGTCGTGACCGACTGTAGGGGGCGGTGCTCATCTCCGTTTCAAAGCCTGTAGAGCTGGCGTTTTGTCCAAGGACAAGCTTCCGTAGTCATGTGGCCAGCATGACTATACGCTGTAGCGCACGGAACCAGAGGCGTAACTAGGGTATGGCAGCAGGGGGCACGAGCCCTGGGGCTCCATAAGGTAGGGGGCGCCGCCCGCAAATTTGCAACACCCCGTGCCCTGAGCCGGGAGGCACGCCAGCATCTCCCCTCCCAGCCTGCCGCTTGAGTACTTAAAGTGCCCGAACGGCAGCCCCGGGGAAGGAAGCCGCCACTGTGCCCCCCAGCTCTGCAAACCGCGGGGGGCCTTAAAGTGGCCTTAAAGTTGCCGGCTTTCCCTGGCTGCCATGGTGCTGGCACTTTAAGGCCACTTTAAGGCGCCCTGTCACCCTCAATTATGTGGTTGGCGCCGCCTCCTCTCCCCACCCCTCGCGGCCTCCTCCTCCTGTCTCCCCCCTCCTCTGAGGCACAAATGGACCACTTGGAGTGGTAGAGGCCACCATCGCTCGGGGAGCCGCCGCTGCCACCTCCTCAGCGCCTCACTCGCCACCCAGCCTCCACTTTTGCCCTGACGCCTTGCCTCCCTCCCCTTCTCCTGGGCAACCCAGTATATGAGTTATTTATTTATAACCGCAAGCCCGCCATGCCCACGATGGCCCAGAGGTGCCTCAAGCAGGATTTCAAGAGGTAAGGCGGGGCAGAGCTGGCTGCATTTCCCTGGCTGGGTCTGGGGTTTTTTGTGTGTGTTTATATCTGTGTGTGTGTGTGTGTGTGTGTGTGTGTGTGTGTGTGTGTGTGTTGGCTCTGCAGACACATGGCAGCAGAAGCCACACCCCGCAACGTCATGACATCACGACATCGTGATGTCATGACATTGCATGCGGGGGGCGCAATTTCATTGCATGCCACGGGCACAATTTTGTCTAGATACGCCCCTGCACGGAACGCCATTACCTTCCCACCGAAGTGGTCCCTATTTATCTACTTGCATTTAGGTGCTTTGGATCTGCTAGGTTGGCAGGAGCTGGGACAAGCAACAGGAGCTCACTCCGTCACGCAGTCTTGAACTCCCAACCATCCGGTCAGAAAGGTTGGAAAGCCCAGCAGCAATGGTTTAACCTGCTGCGCCACCACGTCCCATAACCTGGAGATAGGCCGGCACAATTAGGCCGGCAAAGTTTGGCTGGCACAAAGGACACCGTAAAGTATGTTTGGACCATTCTCGCAGTCAGAGGGGCTAGCACACAGACGTGTGCCATCCTCCCTGACTCTGAGAGTGGCCTAAACATGCTTTATGGTGTCCCTTGTGCCAGCCAAACTTTGCTGGCCTAACTGTGCTGGCCTAACATCAGGTTAGGATTGTGCTCTGAGTCAGGGAGGATGGCGCACATCTGTGTGTTGGCCTCTCTGACTCTGAAAGTGATCCAAACATACTCAGTTTGCCCATACCAATACTCGGTAAGCCAGGGGGCATGCAGCTTCTCCCAACAGTGGTTCAGGCAATGTTGCTCGAACTCAACTGGCACAGGAGCAGTGCCAGCTTCTGCCAGTGCCGCAGGACTGATGCTGCTGCCAGTGTCGGCCCTGCAGACTAAGCATTGGCGCAGGCATCTTGGATGGCGCCCTCGTACCAGCACTGCATGAGCAGAGCCAATGCAAGCCGCTTGCCCAAGTGCGCTCCTTGGATTGTGCCCTAAGTGTGCACATCAGGGTGCTCCAGGGAAAGCTTTCATATATGTATTTCCATGGGAAGATGAACAACTTGATTGGGTTGTTCATCTTGTTTGGGTTGGCTTGACTGGGAACAACTGTGTGTTATTACCACATAGTAGGCATCAAATTGAGATCCTTCTTCCCATGGATCTACATGCCTGAAGCCTTTCTCTGGAGCTCTCTGATACTGGAACCACAAAGAAAGATAAGTGGCAGGGGGAGGAGGCTATCAAGAAGCCATAGTGAGTGTTAGGCAGTGATGTCATGCAGGGGGTACGCGGGGGTACACGAGTACCGGTTTCTAGGATTACAGCTGGCCCCGCCCATTCGCCCGCCCACTCGTCGACTCCGCCCTCTGCAATGTTTGAATTTCCTGCATGTTTGAGTTGCCTGCATGTTCTCAGAGCCAGGCAGGCAGGCAGGCAGCGAGTGGAGCCTTGCCTTTCCTTGCCACTGAAAAATGAGTTGCTCTGGGGTTTTAACATGATGCCAGTCCTCCTTAACATGTTCTGGGGGTGCTGTGGAATACTGTTGCAACTGTTGGGTCAGTTTAAAATCATCTGAGGCCTCAAAAAGGACTTTTTTCATGTCACTTCCTGCCACGACATCACTTCCGGCTTATGACTTCACTTCCGGTGGGCGGGTCCCGACACGTGCCAATCAAAAGTGAGTACCTGTTCTTAAATCATTTAGATGACACCACTGGTGTTAGGCATTTATGTTTTTTTTCCAGGGTTGCATCAGAAGACATTATTGGGGACACAACAAGCTATGAAACTAGCTTAGAAAGGGGGGCATTAAAAAAAAGAGTTGGAACAGAAAAACTTGGGACTTAATTAGCCCAATTCCAAACCTGAATGATAGGTGTTTGCACTTATAGGCAGGAGGTGTAGACTGCTGGTTGAGCTACTGGTACTGCCTGAAGCTAAGCAGGAGAATGTGTGGTCTTGTTTTCGGATGGGAGACGGAATGCCAGGCTGTGACAAACTGCAGTACCTTTTGTGGCAGAACAGAGTCACTGTGGAGCTGATTAGTCACCGCAAGTGAGAGTTGAGAGGGAGTGTGTGAGATGCCAGCAGGTATGATCTTGGGGACCTGTCCAGGCTTGACTTGCGATTGCCTGCTGAGGCTTGATGGCATGCAGCCAGAGGAGAGAACCACACTGTGAAGGTCTATATCTGGGACTGAGGATTCGGTGAATCACAGAACACTGTATATTTGTAAAAAGTAATAATAATTGAAAAATGATGGCATATACTAGCCTGCCCATGTAAGCCACCTTGAGCATTTGCTTAGGCATGGGAAAGGTGGGGAAGGTGGGGTATACATTCTTGAAATAAATAAATAAATAAATAAATATTTAGAATCGTAAATACCAATATGAATGACCACATTATGACTCTGATGATCAAAAAGGAACCTGAGAGAGTGTCGTATATTGTAGATTTCTTTGTACGCTGTTTTCCATATGATATGGTTATCATATACGGGCAGTAGCCATCAACAATTAACTTACTAGAGCCGCATTAGATGAGTGGGTTGCCTATTACAAATGATTTGCACTTCTTGAGAAATGCTCCCAATTTGTTCCAGTTACTTCGGGGGGGGGG
>JAJKFI010000112.1:2028056-2038851 GCA_029204185.1 Lerista edwardsae | reverse complement strand
CATCATCATCATCATCATCATCATCATCATCATCATCATCATCATCATCATCATCATCACCATTATAGTGTTTTATTACCATGATCGAGAGACACTGACAAAAATATTGATCTACTTCAAAGCACCTCATAAGCATTGGTAATAATGGAAGGCAAAGTCTTTTGGTACAGGTTCCTAGAAATAACTTGGGCTAATTATGTCACAAAGAACTCTCTTCGTTCACATCTGTCCTATCCCTGCTATTTCTGTGACCTAAAACACTTTGCACACACCCACACAGAGAGAAAACTTGGATGAATATAACTATATCATGTGAGAAAAGGAAGCATGACAGTGACATCAGTCCATTGAGACAAAAAAAACTTGGTGCCTGAGTGCGCAGGGAAAGGGAAAGCTCTGATATTTGTATGAAGTCTGTAATGGAATCGTCAGCTTGCCTGAATTGCTGCTTCTGTACATTCAAGCACAGAACACTCAGCGATGCTTTCCCAAGAGAAACAGACAAGACTCTTCAATACAGTACATTCCAAAGGATGGGGAGAAGGAACAAGGTCATGCATCAGCTCTGCAGTATTTGCAGCTTGACACCTTATATCACCATTGAACACCAGATATGGTGGAGAATTTCATAGGGTTCAGGACTGGACAAGAATTCTTGGAGTTCAGAATCTGCCTCCAGAAAAAGAAGTGAGGTTCCTGAGCTCTGAGAATGCCTCCCCCAATTCGAGAAGGTTAGAGAAGTTCTCCACCATACTCTCCAGCAGCCATCCACCCTTTCCTAACCTTTCTCAGCAATAGAAGGCTAACGGAAAAACAGCAGCAACTGTGCCTATATGGGGTAGAGAGAGAATTTTAACCTTCAGGCTCATCCTTCCCCATCATCATCATCATCATTTTCATCATCATTCTCAGTTTATACTCCTTTTTGAAAAGAAATTCACAAAGCGATTTACAGAAAAAGCTCAAATAACTAAATTTCTCCCATTGCTACCACAATGTGCTCCAGCCTGACAGCATCTATGCAAATGGGAATTAAAAAAATTAGAAGCATTTCCTTTTTCTCTCTCTCTCCCTCCCTTCTCCACCATTGTTCTGATGAGCTGCAGAACATCAGAGTAAAGAAACAGCAGCTTTCCCGCCAGAACAATTGCCCTGGTTCCTCAAGGTTATTGCAATGCTTGTGGATAGGAATGGGGTGTGGTGGAGAGCTTCTCTGAGCTCATTCTGTTTTGGAGAGGGAAAAAATCTGGAATGAGCTTGGAGTAGTTTCTTTCCTTACAGGGGATCAGATTGGAACAAATAAGATTGAAACAAATGTATTCTAATGCACACATTCAAAATGAGAATCTGCATAGAGACAACCTTTCCACAAAATTGCAGGTTTACTCTGATCCCCATATATTGTGACCCAACTCATTGCCTACGTATGTGCTGAAAAGCATCAGATCAGAAGTTCTCAAACTTGCTAAAGCCATGACCCACCTTGGCCTTTGATGTTGCTGCCACAACCCAAAACAGGCCTCAGAACCACCTCTGCACACAACTGGAAGTTGTGTTTGTGAAAGTGAATGTGGTCCAGAAGCCACTTCCAGAGGCATTTCAAGGCACGTGGAAGCCTCTGGAAACTGTCGCAGGCCCAATGCAACTACTTCTGGAGGTAGGTCATCTCAGCTTCTGGAGGCAGGTTGTAACCCAACAGTAGCCTCCAGTTGCATCTGTTTGACTCTAATTTGGAGCCAGACAGAGACAAGGGGGGACAGTGGCCCCAAATTGCAACCCACCAAGTGGGTCATGACCCACAGGCAGAGGTAGATCTAAGGGGGGGCAAATCTGTATATTTTGCAAGAAGCCTTACCCTGTCATGTAAATCCCTCCTCTCCCTTGCTGCTGTAGCCAGTAAGCAACGCCAAGATGTTGCTGTTCCCTGTGAGGATTGGCTAGAACAGTGCAGGAGAGGAGTGTTTTCCACTGCAAGGTAAGGCTTCTTGCAAAACTTACAGATTTGCCCCCCCTTAGATCCGCCTCTGCCCACAGGTTGAGAAGTGGGGCACTAGAGTCTGAGTAAAGAAAAACATTGCCATGTTGTCCCTGCATTTTTGGATTAGATCTCATCCACCACATCTGTCTATTGCAGGGGTCAGGGAACTTTTTGACCTTTTACCCCAAAATATATTTAGATACGCCGACGTTACCCCCCCCCCAAACAAAAGAAAAAAATTACATATTGGAACCCATTGCTTTTTATTTGATTAATTAATGAGCTTAATTATAGGAAGTTCAGGGGCTGATACTGTGGTGTAAAGAAAACCATCTTACACTTAATGCCAAAAAAACTAAAGAGCTTATCATTGATTTTAGGAGGAAGAGAGATGCGCATTTGCCTTTGCTCATAAATGGTGAGGAGGTGGAAAGGGTTGGCAGTTTCAAATTTCTGGGTACCTACATTTCATCGGACCTCACATGGACATTAAATACCGATATGCTAGTGAAGAAGGCGCAGAAGAGGCTGTACTTCCTAAGGGTGCTTGGGAGGATGAACCTTTCTCAGCGTCTACTTCTGGCTTACTACCGTAGCACCATTGAGAGTGTCCTTACATACAACATTTTAGTATGGTATGGGAGCATCTCTGTAGGGGATAAAAAGGCACTACAGAGAATTATTAAAGTGGCCCAGCATACCATCGGGCTCCAGCTACCCACCCTTGAAGATATTTTCGCCACCCGCTGTTTAAGGAAAGCACATAATATCCTTAGAGACTTTTCCCATCCAGCTTACAACTTTTTTGAATTGTTGCCTTCTGGCAGAAGGTATAGGACTATTAAAACTCGGACAACACGTTTTAAGAACAGTTTTTACTCTAGAGCCATAACAGCATTGAACAATGAACTGAAGTACCAGTAGATAGGGGCAGTCGGACTGTATTATTTCCTATTGTGTGGATGTTTATCATTCCCTATTGTGTGGATTTCCTGTTGTGTATTATTTCCTATTGTGTGGATGTTTGTGTTTCAGAGGAGGAATTTTTTGAAGGGGGGCGGGGAGTGTGGGGATTGGGGGGGATTGTTGGGAATTCAATGTGTGTGTTGGTTTGGTCTCCGGGTGTCAACGAATTTCATTGTATTGTGTAATACAATGACAATAAATAATAATAATAATAATAATTAATGCTATGTAAATATGAAGTTGTAAAGGGTTTGGGAGAGTTAGGAAATTTCTTTATTTTTTAATCTTATTCTGATTGTAAATATCTAACCTGCTTAGTTAGATTTGATTTTGTCATATGGGGTGTTAAAATATTCTTGCTTGATGACATCACTTCCTTTGGGCCCCGGTGATAACAGGTTTGAGAGCCATTGTACTGGATTAAAGAAAAACACTTTTAAGGTCAGAAAGTAAGATAAAGGGGCAGCCTCCAAAGACTTATTTCAGAATTTAAAAGATTTGTTTGCAACTCTGGATCAAACCAAAAAATGATAGCAGTAGCCATTTTTTTATGTAGATATCTGTTTCATGCACTTGTCAAACAGGAAATACCTCATTTTTACATCACAAGGAGTGTGCATGTAGGTAAGGAGATTCAGCTCGCCTCATACAAACATCTCTTAATGTAAAAAACTAGATCCTCTCCACTTTAAATATTAACAGGATGAATGGGAGCAAAACAAATACATCTGTTGCCCGATTAGTTTGACCCCCCATCCCCTCCCCACTTCACAGAAACATAGCTGTGGAGAAGGCAAGGGCCATTCCTAATGTGTGCTAATACAAAGGGGGCTATGCAACTTAGCAGCACAGTATCTGCTTTTCCATTCTGGAGAAGGCAAATAGTACTAACACAGAAACGCAGCAAGCGTTCCTACATTTTGGCTCCTGCAGCTTGCTTTCCCTCTCGCCTCTCCTCATGCTGTATGCTTGCTTGGCGCCTCTCTTTGGTGTCCTGCACACGCGCATATGCCCACACATCCCACGACACGCTGAGCCCCAGTCCGGATCGGAGGATTGTTGCACCGGGCTACAAGTTGAGGGGGAGGAGGACAGTCTGGTGTCGGCTCAGACTGTTACTCTGCAGCCAGTCGCGTTTGCCCCAGCCTGCACGCTCCTTACGTTCAGTGGCCAGCCGGCATCTGTCAACTTCTGTTTGCTCAGAAGTAAGTCAGATTGAATTCAATGTGCTTTATTCCTGGGGCAGTGTGTGCATTGGACTGCAGTTTTAATTAAGATGGGGTGCAATCCTATTAATAATTACCCGGGAGTAAGTGCCATTTACTATAATGGGACTTACTTCTGAGTAGACATTCATAGACTTGCACTCTTAGGCGATCAATTTTTTAAAAAAACCTCCATTCCAATCAGCCCCTCCCCTGGCAACAGCACCCAGTCTTAGGAGACACCTTCCATCACACATGGACACTTCAGGACATTAAAGAAGTGCCGCATCTGGCATTGGGCAGCGATCGAAATGATGGGGCTGCATGTTCTGCAAGAAGCCTGAGCGAGGGGTGTTCAGTTCCCCCCGGCAGGGCAACGGCGGGGGGAAGATGCGTGCCTTCCCTCACCTCCGGTGTCCTGCCGGGAGGAACCGCACGTCCCTCGCGTCCCTCGCTGGACAGTGAAGGGTGCACAGTTCCCCCTGCAGGGCAATGGAGGGGGGAAGACATGTGCCCTGGCAGGGCAACGGAGGCGGGATGGGGGAAATATGCATGCCTTCCCTCACCTCCGATGCCCGGCCATCCCTGGCTTGCCTCTTCACTGCCGCTCTGCTCCGCTGCCGCTCAGGTCCAACGCGCCGCCGCTCTGCTGCTCTCCTCACTGCGTCCACATGCTCTAAACTGCCATGGTGTGAAAAGCAGAGCAGGCACAGAGCAGTCTGGGGCGCGTTTTGCCAGCCAGCAAAAGTGGGTGGAGCAAAACAAAACTGAGCCAGCCAGCCAGCAACAGAACCGGAATGGGGGTAATGGACAATCGCGCTGCCAAGACACAGCCGGGCTTGCATATGCCCGGCTGTGTCTCGGCAGTGCAACCGTCCATTACCCCCAGGAATTTCATTTTTACCCCATTTGAAGTAATTTACCCCTGTTCCCTGACCACTGGTCTATTGAGTGGCATCAAGTAGGTGAGGCTGAGGATCTGCCAACATCTGGTACAGGGCTGGGAGTGTGATTTCCCTTTCACTTTCACATGTTCTGCACAGATGAGAAGGGGAAACTTGTGAAGAGCCTTATAGTGTGGCTGATAAAAGAATAGCACACTATGAAATGATGTTGATTTTTACTTTATATGAACAACACATCCAGAACAAAGCAACTATAAAGATAACAATTTTCAGAAAGGAGCCCCAAGGACAATATATAAACCACACATAAGATATATACAACTGTTTTTCATCGCTGCCCTGAAGAGCTAAAAGCACATCTTTCTATCTTTATATTGTATATGCTTTAGTTCGCGTGTGCACTGCGACAGGTGTATGCACACATAAAAATTAGGCAATGGCAAACAATTAGAAAGTCCATAAAATATGTAACAATAATGTAGCCTATAATGAAATTAGTGAAACAAAAGACCTTGCTGCTTTAATCTAATTGAGATTTTATCCCTAGTAATTTTCCTGCTAAAGGAAGTTTTCAGCTTAGAGAAAATTAAAACGCGTGATTACTTTAGAAGCTGATTAAGCTCGCACATTCCTTGCAAGACAAAGAAGGCGGTTAAGAATGATAAGCTGGTCACTATCTCTCATAATAGAAATTGAAGAATGGTCTTGGTGTTTATAGACACTCTGGGGTATCAAGAGCTAGAAGCAGTCATACAATTTCTGCAATTATTTCCTAGTAGTTGGAAAGCAATTTTAAGAGAACTTCTAGCACTCCTGTGCAGGAACTACGGTTTTCACATGGGCAGGGCCTCACAGGTCCTGTTCATTATTTCTTTGTAAATCGTGTTTCCTGACAACTCTGCAAGGAAATCTGGTGAGTTTCCACACCGGAATGGGGGCAGTAGAATCGCTTGTGCTAGTCCTGATGGTCAGAAGAAGGATTTGGTGAGTGAGAAAGGGAACCACTCTGTTTTTCCTTTATTTCCCTGTGATAATAGTGGATAATATGAACGCAGAAGCTGACCTGGTCTAGGACTGACTGACTTTCAGGCTGGTAGGCAGTAGCATAGCTGGAGGGGGACAAAACGGTAAGTACTACAAATGTTGTGTAAGCATCCCCTCCCACTGGCCACCAGAACCATTCTAGGCAGTGACAGCAATGCTCAGGCACTTGCCAAACTAAATGGTATCTCCTGCATATTGCTGTTGCCGCCCAGAAGGGCTCTGGCAGTAAGTGGGATGGGTTGCTTACATGGTGCATTGTGGCACCTGCAGTACTTACTGTTTTGCCCCTTCTAGCTATGCTACTGCTGGTAGGAGCAGTCCTCTGATTGGGGAGCAGAGCAATTCCTCCTCTGCTCCCCAATCACTCTCCAGATTCCAAGGAACCACTGGGAGGAGACAGCTCTCCGCTAGCAGGCAATGCAGCTTCTGCTCTCTCCTTTCTTGAGCCTGGGAAGTGAACAGAGATGGCTGTTCAATTGGGCAATTGGGTTTCTTGTGAAGAGAATCCACCATCTCCTCCAACCTACCGAGTAAGGCAGCCACTTCATTTTGCATCATCAGTAGGCCTGACCATGGTCCTTGCAGCTTTCCATTTTTGGAAAACTAATACAAATTATTGGTGTGCATATGAAGGGGCATTTGACGTATCTTTAAGAGCACAATCCTAATATGGAGTTAGGCCTGCATAGTGAGGCCAGCAAAGTTTGGCCGGCACAAGGGATGCCGTAAAGTATGTTTGGACCACTCTTGGAGTCAGAGAGGCCAGCACACAGATGTGCACCATCCTCCCTGACTATGAGCGTGGTCCAGACGTGCTTTACGGTGACCCTTGTGCTGGCCAAACTTTGCTGGCCTAACTGTGCCGGGCTAACTTCAGGTTAGGATTGTGCTAATGCTATTGTTTACATCAGAATAGCCCACAATCCTGAGAGAAGGAAGTCCATGAAGCAGAAGTGTGCAAGGAGCAGCACATAGGCAAATGAGGCTCAGCAAAACTCAAAGAACTGCAAGAGAAGGGTACCGATGTAGACATGTTCAAATTACAGGTAGGATTTACATCAGTCTTGTAAACCGATGGTTTATTTTGTCTGGAGAGAACCTGTGACAGTTTCCCATTGCTAGATCAAGGATGCCAATCAATGGCTGACATTAGCCAAGGTCTGGTACCTTGAGATTTTTAAAGAAACAAGTCAAATAATCCACTAAGTGCAAGTGAACAGCAAAGTGTTTGGTGAGATTTGTTTTCCAGCCATTTGACCTGAAACCAATATGTTAGATAACACATTTATATTGACTCTTAAATGAGGGATACTGACTACACTTAAAAGTGTGCGACAGAAATACAGGATCACGATCCATTTTGTTTCTCCCCTGACAAACATGGGTGCTGGAGCCACCCAAACATGTGCATTGCTGAATTGTCATCTATAAAGATTAGGGATTCTCCGCTATAGTGACTAGGGCTCTCATTGATGTGACAAATCCAAGACCTGATTGTGCATTAGCGTCTTAGGCTCTTTTATATAAGCCATGATAAAAATTCTTCTCAAGTTCAGAACAAACAAAGCAGCTGCCAAGAATTCACTGGTGGGAAACATTTAAAAAAACAGTACCTATCCCAGCCAGACAATTGTGCTCTCATGGCAGGTTCAGGGTATAAAATTAGCTCCACTCAGTTAAAGCCAAGGCTCATTACACGTTAGCTTGGATACCTGTTTTGAAAAGAGCTGAGCGAAAAATTCTTTTCTAAACTTTTCAGCTCAAACTTTGGTTCTGGGGCGACAGTTTTTTTTTTTCCCCTTCCAGTTCCAGTTCATGTCCACCTTTTTTATAATTTTTTTTATTGCTGACACCTCCAGTTTCACAGTCTGGAAGCAGAACCAACTATGCTGAAGGGAATCCCAGTTACTGGCATGAATCTTTTTTTTTTTTTTTTTTTACTCATTAAACTTAAGGGAGAGGGCAGAAAGCATTGCCCTCAGTCTGATTTGGCTTTGTAATTAAGGGTGCAGTCCTAACCTGGAGTTAGGCCATCACAAGTCATTTGTGTCAGCCCAGGAGTGTGGCAAATGTGACGTAAAGCATGTTTGCGCCACTTTTGGAGTCAAGGAGGACAGCGCACTTCCATTTATGCTTTATAGTGCGTTTGCAACACTCCTGGGCTGCCACAAGTGACTTGCGCTGGCCTAACTCCAGGTTAGGATTGCCCTGATTGCTGTGCTGCATGCAGTTACACCAGTGCTTTTCAAACATTTTATCACCTGGACCCACTTTTTATGGTGACCATCGGTCTGGGACCCACCAGAAGTGATGTTATGGCTGGAAGTGCAGTCATTGTGATGTTAGAGCCTCCTGCTTTTCTGAAAATGCAGCAATAAATTGGGAAATTTCTCAGCCGTTTTCCAATAGCAAAGTGAAGCAGAGACCATGACACAAGCAAAATAACCACATAGCATTTCCCCTGTCCAGAATCCCATCTTCCCGTATTTTCAATGACGGCTGCGCTGGGGGCTACGCAACCCATGTGAAACTGGCTCGTGACCCACAGTTTGGGAACCACTGAGTTAGACTGTCCACAAGTGTTGCAGGCTGGGTGATAAGCATGTTTTGTAGCAGACAGAGAAGAGTTATTAAGTGATGCTTTTGAGCTTGAGAGCCCACGGACATGAACAGAATTTTCAATCTTCCTCAGAATTCTAAAATCATTCACATGACTCTGTCAATTTCCAGAACCCCTTTCGTCCAGCAGCATTTCATTTTCAAAGTCCAATTTCATATCCCGACACACATCTGAGAATCATATCTGCATTTCAGCCAGCTCCGGAGGCTCCCTTTGTGTCTACAGCCCAGCCTCCTGGAGAGAGTACACATAATTAGAGAGGCTTCCCAAGTTCTATCAGCAAAGGGAATCTGAAAGGTGAGGAAATTAGATAACCCGGGAAACAGTTTAGAGCTTTCTCCAGAAAATAGCTGTAATTTATATGACACAGCAGCGATGGGGAAAGCTTTGCTTTGTTAATTCCGCATTTACACAGAATAGACTTTGATGACTCCCTCCCAACAGGCTGCTTAAAAGCCTAGCCTTGAAAACACAAAGGGGCTTGTTTGTGTCTGGAATTAAATTTGAAAACCGCTACTAGAATAAATGCCACTGCTGTGACATTTGGAGATTTTCCATTCTGTTCTGTGTTTTTCTTCCGCTCTCCCTTAGGATCAGAGGCGCCGTGTGAAGAGGCAGCCATGGATTTGCACCTTTTCGCATGCACATGATGAATTGTTTAGAACAGGAGCCTCCAAACTCCAGCCCGTGGACCAGATCCAGTGTGCCAGAAAATTAGCTAGGTCTTGGCAGTGGTGAAGCCTTACCTTTCTGCTCCACAGAATCCTGTCTTTGCACCCGATCTTTGCAGAAATGTGCAGCAGGCAGTTGCTTCCCCCAGGAAATGGGGACATAAGAACATAAGAACATAAGAAGAGCCATGCTGGATCAGGCCAAAGGCCCATCTAGTCCAGCTTCCTGTATCTCACAGCGGCCCACCAGGTGCCCCAGGGAGGCACGAGACAACAAGATGCTTGCATCTTGTTGCCACTCCCTTGCACCCAGTATTCTGAAGTAGCCTACTACTAATGTAAGGAGGTTGCACAATCCATCATGGCCTATAGCCCATGATGGACTTTTCTTCCAGAAATCCGTCCAATCCCCTCTTAAAGGCATCTAGATCAGATGCCATCACCACCACCTGTGGCAAAGAGTTCCACAGATTAACTACCTGCTGGGTAAAAAAAGTACTTCCTTTTATCTGTTTTAACTCTCCCAACCCTCAGTTTTAGCGGATGCCCTTCACTTCTATGATTTCCTGACACCATCCCACACTGTATTAGGACCATCACACTGTCCCACTCAACCTCCTTCCCAACCTTGTCACTCAAAAGAGCTCTCCCTGGACCACATCCTGTGGCTCTCTATCAACATCATCCAAAACACAGCCCTGTGACAGAATCCTAAGCCTGGTCATGCAGAAGTTCCTGTTTTCCATCCCAATCACCTTAGCAGCAGAACTGGGAAAAGGCCTCTCTTTTGTTCAAGACCTTAATAACACATTGTCAGCAATAGTGGAAATCCAGGCCTATTTCAGGACCATTTGGTCTATTCTGATACAAGGAAGATCTTTATATTCACCACCCTGCAGTCATAATGATGCGATACTTTAAATTCTTGCCCATTGAAACTCAGAGCTTCTCACTCTCCGTGTGTCTCAGCAACCTCTCCTACATGTACATTCTCCCAGCTCCCAACTATCAATTTGCCAGCCTCCCCTGGGATGATGTGCAGTGGAAGTGGCTGCCTGAGTTTTGGAAGGGCGCAAAGATAAGAGGCTGTGGGGTGGAACTTTGCCACTAAGCTGCCGGCAGGTTTGGAGACGGCTGGTTTAGAACAATTGTCAAGTAGGTTCGAACTACACATTACATTAAGCCCATTATATGCTTGTGTTTTCTCAGTAAATAATAGGAGTAGGTGCCACCCCCAACCTAGAATGGTCCCACAGTCCGAGGAGAGGGGCATTTACCTTTGCACAGGTGGAGACTTTTTTAATAGTAAGGGTTCATTCCAGGAACCCTCGCAGATGCAAAAAAAAGAAGTGCTAAATGAAATCCTGCTGTTAATTATAACACCACCTTCTTGGTGGTGGCCCCCC
>JAJKFI010000112.1:1971017-2028046 GCA_029204185.1 Lerista edwardsae | reverse complement strand
TTTTTAAAATCCAAAGTTTGCATATTGAATTGTATAACTGACCTCACGCACATGTACAATTTACATAGGTTTTGCACCTCCTTGGAGACACAAGTTTTGTAATCTCCTTGGAAGCATGCTGTGTCCGTTTTGCTGATGTCTACACATGAGTAAAATGTACTTCTCTTTCTTCAACAACAACGAAGTCCTGCTGGCATTCTTTTCAATCAACGGTTTCTTGGTAAGGCACACTAAGGGAAACCCAGACTGGCCGGGATCAGGGAAGTTGGGCTGGGAACAGCATTAATTCTTAGGATGCAAACAGGATAGGAATGCACATCGGGTAAACGAAACCTCAAATTAATGGCCCCTAAGCTTAAAGGCACAGGGGCCTGGGAAATCACTGTATTGGCTTGATTTCCTCCCTACAACAAAAGGGAAATTTGACTACAGATAATTTGACTACAGGAATTTTGACTACAGACAATTCATTGTATTATCCAGATACATTCTTCCTTGTCATGTTGTCAGATTGAACAGTTCTTTCTTAATTTATGACAGAAATACAATGTGTATATGGTAAATGTCAGTTGTGCTCTGTCTGCTATGGTAGAAAACACAGGCAGAAAGAAATAATGTTTAGTGCATTAACGTAGGAAATTTCAAGCAGGCTATCACAGCTACATTCATTGTATTTTTGACAATGAGGTTTACCCATCTGAAACAGTCAAACCTTATTGTGTGCAAACAATAGAAGACCATTACATATGATGTTAGTTAAGGACACATTTCAAGGAAAATAATCCAGTAAACATGAAAGTTCCATGGAAGGTTTCAGTATGGAAAAGTGCAGGCGTACCAATCCCACTGAAAACTGAGGAATGTTGAATGTTTTGCTTCTATTGACATAGATGGGATTATGGCTGGTTTATATACTTGTGTGCATAGTGCTTACATTTCCACAGTGCCCTTTCTTCCAAGGAGCTCAAGATAGCACATATGGTCCCATTATATACTCCACAACCATGCAAGGTAGGTAGAGGGCTATAGAGCATAATCAGCCCAATGCCCTGAGAATTTTTGAGAATTTGAACTGAGCTCTCCAGTCCAACACTTTTACCATTATGCTAACGTTGGCTCTTGAGTGACCATCATTTGATATGGGCAGCTTCACTTGACATCTTCGCATGAATATGCCATCACCAGTAAAAGGACTCCGATTGTACTTTCATCCAACATAAGCGAAAAAACACTATGCTTTCATGATGTCATGTCACACACTTTCTGCTCAAGTGTTGTCTAACGAAGGACTCCGAATGGTGCTTTCTAAGACATGGTACCCTCTTATGTGTGCAATGCACAACCAGGCAGGTAAGCTAGCCCTTAGATATAATAAATACCTTCAATTTATGGAACTAGCCCTTAGATATAATAAATACCTTCAATTTATGGAAAGAAAACCTCATGTATGTTTGTTTAATAGTATGTTTATTTGAATACTATGACATAAGATCTCCAAAAGATCTCCTGTATGGGGAATTAGTGCCGGGAAAGTGCTCTAGAGGGAGACCTCAGCTATGATACAAGGATATCTGCAAGAGGGATCTGAAGGCCTTAGGAATGGACCTCAACGGATGGGAAACCTGGACTTCTGAGAGTTCAGCTTGGAGGCACGCGGTGCAGCATGGCCTCTCCCAATTTCAAGAGACACTTGCTCAAAAGGCTGAGGAAAGGGGCTGGCCCCGAAACCAACAAAATCAGGGAGCTGGACAGGGGACAGACTGTATTTGTCCCCAGTGTGGAAGGGACTGTCACTCTCGAATTGGCCTTTTTAGCCATACCAGGCATTGTTCCAGGACCTCTATTCAGAGCACATTACCATAGTCTTTTGAGACTGAAGGATGCCAGTATGACATAAACAGGGGGATATGCTCCATTTCTAAACTAAGGGCGCAATCCTAACCTGGAGTTAGGCCAGCAAAGTTTGGCCAGCACAAAGGACACCGTAAAGTATGTTTGGACCACTCTCGGAATCAGGGAGGATGGCACACATCTCTGTGTTGGCCTCTCTGACTCCGAGAGTGGTCCAAATGTGCTTTACGATGGTCCTTGTGCCAGCCATACGTTGCTCGCCTAACTCCAGGTTAGGATTGCATTCTAAAAGCTGTAATGCGCGTATCCCAGGTTGTTCCTCAGAATTACAGTTGGGCTGGTTGCTGAAGGTTGAGGTGGCAACCTGTGTGTCCTGCTTGTCATTTTTAATAGTTCTTAATAATAAGTGATGCTCATCTCCGTGACGTGAAAAGCTTCACTCAACAATTTCCGCACATCAAGTTGCTGTGAATGAGGCTGCCTGTTTAAGCAAGCATCATTACTGACTTCAGCAGGCAGGGAGGAAGAGGGAACTGGTATGTGAGTGACGCAAGAATACAGTCACTTGAGATTCTTTGGCCCTGCACAAATGCAATAAAAAAAATACACTGGGGATATGCAGAGTGCTTTTTCATGGAGTGACCACAGTTCGGCCACATCCCCAGCCCCACACATGAAGTTTAAGGAACAGGATGGTAGGGGAACAAGTAGCTGCCGTTGATGTGAATCCAAAACATATCCTTGGGGTGCCACTTTCTGGCTGTTGCTCCACCTTGGGCCAGACCTGCAGGGAGCTACAGCCAGTCTTTGTACATTAGTACTCTAATGTACATTAGTACTCATTAGTACTCTAAACACGATTGTTTGATTCACACGTGACTTTTCTAAGTGTACACATTACATTTTCTTTGCGGCTACACTTGGAGCCCAATCTTATCCTTCCCTCCTCCTCTGCTGGTGCTGCTGTGCCAAAAGGTGTGCTGAGTGTGCTGTATCCAGCAGGGGAGAGCAAACCGAGAAGCTTTGGAGGGAAAAGGGGTTCTTTTTACTCCTCTGAAAGCCTCCCACCCAGTGATGTCATGCAGGGGGTACGCGGGGGGTACGCGAGTACCGGTTCCTAGGATTACGGCTGGCCCCGCCCATTCGCCCGCCCACTCGTCGACTCCGCCCCTTGCAACGTTTGAATTTCCTGCATGTTTGAGTTGCCTGCATGTTCTCAGAGCCAGGCAGGCAGGCAGGCAGGCAGCAAGCGGAGCCTTGCCTTGCCTTGCCACTGAAAAATGAGCTGCTCAGGGGTTGCTCTCGAATACTTTTGGAACTGTTGGGTTACTTTAACATGATGCCAGTCCTCCTTAACATGTTCTGGGGGTGCTGTGGAATACTGTTGCAACTGTTGGGTCAGTTTAAAATGGTCTGAGGCCTCAAAAAGGGCTTTTTTCATGTCACTTCCTGCCATTACATCACTTCCGGCTTATGATGTCACTTCCGGTGGGCGGGTCCTGACACGTGCCAATCAAAAGTGAGTACCTGTTCTTAAATCATTCAGATGACACCACTGCTCCCACCCCTCAATGGGTCTCCTTGGATCTGTGCCAGCTTTGCAGCTACACAAGTCCAAGGAGGGAAAGGGGGCAGGGAGGCTTGCAAAAGAGGGGGCAGGATCTGGCCCATGCCATCGCCACCGGATCCACCCATAGTCTCCCTGCTGTATTGGAAAAAGCAGGAGCTACCCCAAGGTGTGAGTTAGGTTTATGAAGAGATGCGGAATCTATACTCTTGCTAATGTAATCATACAAAGGATTTTTGCCTGAACTTTGAAGACAGAACTTTGCATTTGGCACCAGTTTCCAGATGAAAACAAGAAGGGATGTGATATACTGTATTTGCTTCCTAAAATGTACTCTGCACTGAGAAATAACGTATTGAGTTGTTGCCACTAGGGGGAGCTATACTGTAGCAGCCTGTCACTCTACGGAGCTGGAAAGGTATGCAGCGTTTATTCCTTTCTCCTGTTTCCTCCTTCCTGCCTTTGTGACAATCCTGTCCGTCTGCAGAAAGAGGGGACTTGAGCAGCTGTCTACCATCTCTGCAGAACTAGTCAGAACAATATATATTTCCCATGCAGTTTCTTTACTGTGCACTACATTTTCCTCTAACTGTCCTTATGCAATAGATGGGGGTCTGTTTTCTTGCAAAGTGAAGCACTGCTTCTGACACTGAAACTTTAAGCACAGAACATCTTTGAAAATGCAGGAAGCAGCACTGCATGCACTGCAGCCCTTCACATAACTGAAGGGCTGTCAAAAGGAAGAAGGGACAAATTTGTTCTCACCTGCCTCTGACAGTAGAACCAGGTCCAATGGATACAAACTGCAAGAGAGGAGATTCCGGTTGGAGATCCGGAGGAATTTCTTGACAATAAGGGCGGTTCGACAGTGGAACAGATTGCCGAGGGAGGTGGTAGCTTCTCCCTCACTGAAAACCTTCAAACAGAGGCTCGAAAGGCACCTGCTGGACCTGCTCTAGAAGGATTTCCTGCTACAGGCAGTGGGTTGGTCTTTGTAGGTCCAACTCTGTGATTCTGTTGCCAACTTACCAGGTTGCCAACTTACCAAAGCACAGCCATATTGCATAGTAACTTGTCTATGGCTGCGGAAATATGTAACTGTTTTCCATCTTTGCTTTCATTGTTCTCACATAGGCCTCGCTTGTAATGTTCTCAATTCAGTGTTGCTAACGTTCACAATTCAGGGCTGTTGGCCCTGTACAGTAGATAAGGTGCTGGTTCAAACTAGCAGAACCTCCTCCCTTATAGAAATTGTCACGGCATTCTCATGGCCCAGTTAGCTTAGAGCATCTCATGCCCCAGCCCCTATGATGTAATTTCCAACCAAGCAGGAACTTGGAGGGAGGAATGGGGGGAGTGTATAAAAGTGCTTGTATTGTATATATTTTTTGCCTTTCTCTCTGAGATTGGTCCGCCTGCGCAGGTGTAAATAAACATGAACCTAATACTCTCTCGTTTGGTTGTTTGCCTTTTTAAATGCAACCCCCACCACAGAAACCATACTTTGCCTATTTTCGGCAACAATTCTATGACTACACTGATTTTAAGGCTCCTTTCTGTGGCTCCTCCCAATACAGCTGTTGCTTTAGTTTCTAGGCGGGAAAGAGGAAGGAGCCACAGTATAGGCTCGTCCCACAGTCTATGTCATCTCATGTACTGGGGTTGACACTGGGAGAGCAGTCCTAAACTGGAGTTAGGCCGGCATAAGGTAAGCCAGCAAAGTTTGGCCAGCACAAGGGCCACCATAAAGCGTTTTTGGACTACTCTCGGAGTCAGGAAGGATGGCTCACGTCTGTGTGCTGGCCTCTCTGACTCCCAAGAGTGGCCCAAACATACACTGTGGTGTCCCTTGTGCTGGCCAAACTTTGCTGGCTTGGCTTATGCCAGCCGAACTCAGTTTAGGATTGCACCCTGGGAAAAGCCGCAGATCTGACACTGCAAAGGTAACATAAAACAGACTATAGCTCTGGTGTGTGCCATGCCTACCAGTTGCTGCTGTGTAGCTAATTTCTACCCAATTCTGCAGTGTATCCTCCAAAATTAACTACAAGAACGCAAGATTTCCTGTTTTGGTACCATATGTAACCACTGCTGCTATACAGTTGAAAAAAAAATTTTTTTTTTGAAAACTATCACTTCTGGGAGTTAGATTTGTCTGGCATGTTGACAGATGCGCAGACTTGAGTTGTCCAAATGTAAAAACATGTTTCCTAAGCAGGATGGAAGTATACATTTTGAAGCAACCATTTTCAGAATTATTTACTGGAATACATTGCCTGCGTATGCAATGAACTAACAAGGCAAGCCTTCAACAGTCCAAGCTTAGAGTGACTGGCCCTTGCCACATCAGGTTCTACTCAGTGATGTCATGCAGGGGGTACGCGGGGGTACGTGAGTACCGGTTTCTAGGATTACAGCTGGCCCCGCCCATTCGCCCGCCCACTCGTCGACTCTGCCCTCTGCAACGTTTGAATTTCCTGCATGTTTGAGTTGCCTGCATGTTCTCAGGCCCAGGCAGGCAGGCAGGCAGCGAGCGGAGCCTTTCCTTTCCTTGCCACTGAAAAATGAGTTGCTCTGGGGTTTTAACATGATGCCAGGCCTCCTTAACATGTTCTGGGGGTGCTGTGGAATACTGTTGCAACTGTTGGGTCAGTTTAAAATCATCTGAGGCCTCAAAAAGGGCTTTTTTCATGTCACTTCCTGCCACGACATCACTTCTGGCTTATGACGTCACTTCCAGTGGGCGGGTCCCGACACGTGCCAATCAAAAGTGAGTACCTGTTCTTAAATCATTTAGATGACACCACTGGTTCTACTCATCCCTGCTGTCTATTCCCAGGTTTACACAATTAGGGTGCGGTCCTAACTTGTGCTGGACCAGCAAGGCTGGAGGGCCTGCGCAGTATCCAGTGCAAGTTAGGAGGCTGCCGGAGCCTCTCGGAGCAAGCAGATGGGCTTGCTAAGATCTGCGCCTGCGTGGCCTGGGGACGGAGGCTTGCATGCAGACTAATGGCCCTGGGCTGGCCCACCTCCCAGCCAGTTCCTCCTTCCCTCCCATCCTCCTCCACACCATAAAGTGTGTTTGCACCACTCCCGGAGTGTCTCGGACCCCAAGAGTGTTGCCAGCGCACTTTACAGTGTGTTGACAACACTCCTGCACCAACACAAGTGATTCCAAGTTAGGATTGTGCCCTCAATCATTTTTCTCTTTAACTTAGAATTCTGGTCTGGTGTGAGGAGGAGGAAACTGGCTATATTACTTTCATGGGTGTAACAGCTTTCCAGGTGGGAAAGGGAGAAAGAGTGATATTTTCAGGATATAGCCATTGTTGCCCAGTATAAGGCTACCAAGTGGTAGCAAGGGACAGTGGCGTACGGAGAGGATCAGGGCCGCGGATCGCACCCATGGCAGGGCAATGAAACTGCGCCCCCAGCACGTCGCCCCACCCCCGTGCGCCGCCACGCCACACCTCCCTGCACCTGGAAGAGCTCCATTTTGGAGTGCAACGGGCGCCAGGGAGGGAGGGGTGGGCCAAAAGACGCGCCGATTCCTCTTCACTCTGCCACCTCTGCGCTGCCGACGCCCCCCCCCCCCCGCTGCCAGCGCCCATGCTTTCCACACCCCTGGCTACACCCTCCCTCCGCCCCTGGCAAGGGATGGCTACTCTGATAATGGTACAGGCAATTCTTTCTCATAGATGATGGTGGATTTGGTTCCACAAATCCAGACTGATGGATTTGTTTGAATGTGTACCAAGAACTTTGAAACTGGTCCTGAATGTCACTTTTTTGAAATGTGGTGCTAACAAATTTTCACTTTGCACTTGTTAGGTGCAAACCTAACCCAGAGTTGGGCTGGCACAGTTAGGCCACCAAAGTGTGGCCGGCACAAAGGACACTGTAAGGAGTGTTTGGACCACGCTCCGAGTCACAGAGGCCAGCACACAGACGTGCGCCATCCTCCCTGACTCTGAGAGACATCCAAACCCTCTTTACCATGGCCCTTGTGACGACCAAACTTTGCTGGCCTAACTCCAGGTTAGGATTGCACCCTGAGTCATTACTTTTTTAAAAGCAGGACAACCATCTTCTTAATCAGGGTTGTCCAAACTCTGGCCATGAGCCCTCCCTCCTGTGAGTGGCACATACTATTCCACTGCAATGCCACTCCATTTCAAGCCCAACTGGTGCATCCTATTGTCCTTCTAAGTCTTCTAGGATGCTGGGCAGTAGACGTGACTGGTCCCTGGCACCAGATCGACTTGCAAATGAGTGGCACTGTAGCAGAACAGTAAGAGTTTTGGGGACTAAATGAAGGAGTGAATAGTGGGATAACTACAGTGGTGCATCTACAGTGATAGACTTAGCTATAGGCGTTCCTATTTCAAGTCCCTTCTCAGCTATGAACATTCCTTGCCAGTCTTGGACACATTCCGCTCCTTCAACCTAATTGACCTTATGATTGTTGTGAGGCTAAAAACCATCGATCTGAAATGCTTGGAGGAAGGAGAAAATACAAATTCAATACACTCGTAATGACGTAAAGGAATGCCTGAAGCGGCACAAAGCTACATCATCTTTTTCTGCCAAATATTGAAAGGTATGCAGCGTGGCTTTACTTCCTTGTGTAGGGCTAACCCGTAAGCTTCTTCAGAAAGAAAAGCGTTCCTTCTCTACTCGTAGACTAGTAGCTGCGTTATCTGTTACTGTTACAGTAGTAACAGAAAGATCTATTACAGTATAAAGATACTGTTTTGCTGAAGGTGCACACCTGAGCAGCCCAATCGTGTTAAGCTGCCCCATTGACGGAGTGAGTGTTCCACCAGCGCTAACTCCCCTATGGCGGTTGTAAAAGGCACTCTGACAGCACGTGGTGCCACAGTGCTGGTGGAAAGGCTGCATGCTTCCCACTCATGCTGCCCCCCCACCCGACAAGTGGTCAGGTAAGGTAGCAGGAGGGGGAAGGGCGGAATGGGGGACGGCAGGCTGAGGCAGTGGTTGGGGTGGGTGATGACGGAACGGGAAGTCAGTGGAGTGGGTGTTTGTGGATGGAACGTATCTGGGAGGGAGGCATTCAGCCGCAGCTGAATCCTAGCCCCTTCCCAAATGTGATCCTGTGGTGCAGGTCCATGTGAAGGGGTACCAATGAGTTTGCAGGTGCAAACAGACACACACACACACACACGTATTGTGGAGGCTTACCTGGGTAAGGGAATGAATGTCCCCTTACCCAGAGAAGGCCTCCACAACTGCCCACCTGCAGGATGCAGCAGTTGCCATTTCAGCAGGGAGAATAGGATTGGGCTGTTAAAGAGCTTAGTGCACACTGTTATGGAAAATGTGCAGTGGCGGTATCAGCAGTGGCCCCTTGTCTATGTCAGCCAGGAATTATAGGATAACTGGTTCACTGGTTAATTATAACTGGTTCACAGCTGCAGACTAGAAGGATGATGAGGACCTGGGGAATAAAGGTAGAAGCTTGATTGTCAGACAGGTATAGGTGTGGAGAGGCGGAGGAGGGTCGTGGAGAAAAGAGTGGGAGTTTGGAAATACTGATGGATTGGATGACGTATACTTGAGGCTGCTGGGACTGTGATTGGAACTAAGGTTGCTATTGGAGACTGTGGGGAATTGTTGTGTGGCTGCCATTGGAGCCACTGACTGGAGGAGGAAGGAGGGCCTGTGTGGCTGAGCCGGCAAACTGACTTCATTTTGCCTTCACATGGGTGGTGGGGTTTAGTGGTATTGGAATTATTTCTTATCGGTGATGGGGGAAAGCAGAGTAATGCTAGCAGCGGATTTCCCCTTTTGTCTCACCCACGGGAACCTCCCTCACCCCAGGCTGACTGCTGACAAAAGACACAGGCAGAGGCTTAATAAAGATGCAAAAAGAATAGTTTACTCACAGTGTTCCATTGGTCGTATATCTACAGCATCTGATTAGGATCAGAGGTACATCTAATACTTATAGAGGCAATGCCCTAACAGCTGCATCGCCATGCGTGGAAGTGTGCTCAAGATGGCGGAGGGCAGAGAGCCCCTGGTATGCACATCTTATCACCTTGATGGTCAGGACACAAAAGAGACAGAGTTCAGGGTGCAAAGGAAGGAAGTTAAGGTCAAGGCCACACCCTCTGCAGCTATCACAGAGAGAGACAGATAGAGGGGTAAAACCACAGGACATCAGATTTTTTCCTCTTGGACATTAGAGTGCCCCCTCTAGACAGCAGACAGAGTTGTCCCAACTCCAACAAGTGGTGCCTTGTGGAAGATGATGGTGGTTTTTGATGAGAAGAGGGAAGCTAATTACCCTACTGCAGGCATAAGATTGCAAGGAGGGAATTTGGCCTCTCTCTCTCTCTCTCTCTCTCTCTCTCTCTCTCTCTCTCTCTCTCACTCACTCACTCACACACACACACACACCCCTATCTCTGACAGTTCCCAAATGTCCTCTTTGCCACCAAAACACCAAGAAGAAGAATATATGTTTGTGCAGTGTGCTTAGTTTCAGTTCTCCTGAGAAGACTGCAGAGTGGCTATACCAACAGAACATTCTGGTCCCTTGAAAATTGGTCAGCAACCCACTCCAAGGAGAGCTCTGACTTTAAAGAAAAGCAACAACCATCACAGCAGTAGATCTGACTAATGTGCTCAATAGCACCAATTGCTTTAGGCAAAGACTATACTTCCTAACGTCTTTCCAAGTCCTGGTTAGCGAAGCTAAAAGGATGAGACATAAGCTCCCAAGTAGACTTCGTACTTGGGGCTTGGAAAAGCAACATTCTTAGTCACTCTGACTGTGCGTTGGGCACTCCATTTTCAGCAGAGTGGGAGGTAAATACCCCCAAGCCTCGCGCATGTATCACCTTTTTTTGTGATAACATTTTAGAGCTGTCAGTCTATATTCTGATTTGAAAGCAAATCCTTTTGCTGCAATTCTACTCGGGGATTTATTTGCAAAAACATCAAAGAAGTCTATAACTATCTGTGCACATGCCATGTTTAGGACGTTAGGGAATAGATAAGACAGAAATCTGATAAAGAGAAAAGATAGTTAATATTGCTCGCCTTCACTGCATTTTGCTAGAGTGCAAATCCTTGAACGTTGGTCTTTCCCTCTGTTGTAAAGAGGGGAAAGCAGGCACAGTATGATTTCCTCAAATTCAGGTGAAAAGAGGAATGAGGTGTGTCGTATCACCACTGGACCCAAAGTGTTCCTTTTCTCCCTGCATTCCAGCTGGTAGTGCCAGACGCGTCGGGAGGGTATGGCACCCCAGGGCACGAGCCCTGGGGCGCCATAATGTGGGGGGGCGCCGTTGGCATGGCGCCCCGCCCCCGCCCACAAATTTGCGGGCCCCTGCATCCCGAGGCGCCTTGGAAGCTGCGGCGGCGCGTCCTGACTCGGGGCACATGGCGGCGGCTTTCTCCCCGCTGCCGCTGGAGCATTTAAAGCGCCCCAGAGGCAAGGGGGGAGGAAGCTGCGGCCGCGCGTCCTGGCTCGGGACGCGCAGCCGCAGCTTCCTCCCCCCCCGCTGCTGCTGGGATGCTTTAAGCGCCCCGGCGGGGGGGGGGAGAAAGCTGCTTCACGCCCCGAACTGGGACGCGCGGCAGCAGCTTCCTCCCCCCAGCTGCTGCGGGGGCGCTTTAAGCGCTCCAGCGGCAGCGCGGGGAAGGAAGCCGCTGCCACGCGCCCCGAACCAGGCACGCGCTGGCGGCTCCCATCCTGGGCTGCCGAGCCCACCAAACGTCATGACGTCACGCGACGTCATGACGTCGCGTGCCCTGGGCGCAGTTTCGCCCAGGTACGCACCTGGGTAGTGCCAACCTCTCTTTTCAAACAAATGTGAATTATGTGCAGATTGCAGTTATCCCTCTCTTGCTTCCAGAAAAACCCTGGTCATGGGTTTTTAACTGCCCACATAATAAGGGCATTTTCCCCCCTAAGATTGGCTTCGACAAAGTTTCTAGTGATTTCTTTACTATTGGCCCACATTGCTCCTCCCCTTTGCACATCACATGCCCAAATCCAGGAAGTGTATGGGAGTCAAAGTTCCTGTATTTATCCATACATTTAACAGTCTAAATCAGGGTTCCCCAAACACCAGCCCGAGGGCCAAATCCACTGGGGTTCTATTTCAGAACCCCCCATGGATACCGGGGACACCATTTAAATGCCCTTGTTTTTTTAAAAAAAGTGTCAAAACTGCATTTCTTACCTTTGTGTGGTCAAAAGTGTGGCTCCCCAGCCTCTCAAGACTAAAAATAGCTCAAAAGACACGCTTCTGGGTCTTCCAGCATAGCTATATACCACATTCATCCACTAGAGGTGCTGAAGAGAATGGAATTATTCCATTAATCTGCATTACATTCAGCACCTCTAGTGGCTGAATGTGGTATATATCCATCCCACCCACTTACTGTGTTCAAACTCTTCAGCACATTGGTTCACCATGTATATATTATTTATTTTCCAGCTCTCAACACCATTTCAGATATATGATGAGGCTCTTGTGCTGAAAAGCTTAGAGATCCCTGTGCTAAATGGAGACTTGGACATTTCTGTTTGAGTGAATGATGACCTCCCCATGTCATCTGAACTTTGCATTACTCCTACTATCCCACATATTTGTCAGGCAGAGAGGGGGTTTTTTTCTTGTGTGCTCCTCGCTGCTTCAGCTGCCCTCACCCGTAAAGGGAAGAATACAGAGGCTGTTTGTGTGGTCAGTGGGCTGCTAGTTGAGGGAAAGTTCTAGGTCTGTGGTTCCCAAACTGTGGGTCAGGACCCACCAGTGGGTTGCAAAGCCCCTAGAGCAGCCATGTTGAAAATATGGGAAGATGGGATGCTGGAAAGGGAGAGGGCTGTGTGGTTGTTTTGCTTCTGTCAAGGTTGTAAAGTCTTTTTTTCCTTTTCTGATTCACCTTGCTATTGGAAAATGGCTGAGAAATAACCCAACTTCTTGCTGCATTCTCAGGAAAGCAGCAAGCTCTGATGTCACAATGACATCACTTCTGGCCATGACATCACTTCTAGGTTAATGACATCACTTCCGGTGAGTCCCGGACAGATTGTCATGGGTCCCAGTGCTAAAACATTTGAGAACGATTGTTCCAGATGATCTGTTTGCCAGACGGCCCCTGCACCTGCCTTAATACATTCAATGGCACAAACAACCTGCAACAACTAAACAAAGATCTGAAATGCAATTTGTGTGACCGAATCCTGTACTCAGTTGATGGAGATGTACTCAGTTGACTTTTTTTTTTTTTTGCATTTTGTGCTTCTAATGCAGAGAACAGCTTTTGTTTTTCTTTTTCATGCTGCCTTCCAAACTCTACATTAGAAGTTCAAGGAGGCTATGAGCAAGCCATTTTAAAATTTCCATCGTCTTATTTGTAAATGCTCATCATTACTCTTAGCATGACAAACTGGGGAAGGGGGTTATTCTGCAATTGATTGGATTCGTAGAGAAATAGGCCCATTTTCCTTTGCAGTTATTAAAAGGAGATGAAGGCTTGCAAAATTACAACTAATTTCCCCATCATACCTATCCACTAAAAGAATGACACTCAAGGTCTCCAAGAAGGGGAGGCTGTAGTGAAAAATGAAAACAAGACATATTAAAAGTCTAAAAATAGCAGCCAATCTCTGGCAACCGTAGGTGGGTCTTTCTGGCAGCTCTCCCAAGTTCAGATGGCATCCATAACAATTTGAGTATGACTGTTCTGCATTCATGATCGATGGGTTTTCTGCATTTAGGGCTGATCGCGTCTTTGTGATCCCACCCTGCAATACAAGGATATTGAGCAATTTTGTTTCAAGAAGAAAAGGAGAGTACATTTAGAACAGCAAAGGAGATGCTATTTTTCAGTCATCTCATAATGGCAGAATTCATTGCTATGGAAGGTCACCAAGTTAAATGCTGTGGTTGGAGTTTTTTTTAAAGGATAATTTCATGATCATTAAAAAGATTTGCAACTAGGCACACTAAAATAAAATTTTTAAAAATGATCAAAATGAATATTTAGCTTCAGGGGACTCTCAGATGCCTGTTGAGATCTGGAAACAAATTGCCTGCCCCCCACCTAAGCCGTCATTCCTGGTGTTGTAATGTGGCATATTATGCTTTTGTGTAATAAAAAGAGAGCTGATATAGTGTAATGACTTGAGTGTAAGCCACAAGCCAGGAAATAGTAAGCTTGATTAAGCTATCAAATTTAAGCCCCATCCACCATCTATAACGTTGTCATAATAATAGCAGCCTTCTCTATAGGGCAATTGTAAGGCTTATCAAGCCATTTTATACCGAATCAAACCATCCGTCCATCTAGCTCAGTATAGCCTGCACACGGTAGCAGCTCTCCAAGGGGTTCTTCTGACTTATGACTGTTGTGCCTGTGAACATTTTTCCTACTGAACATTGGAAAGAATATTGCCAGCACACAGTTCTTTACATCTTTGCAGATAAAAGAGCTAGAGGTGTACTTTTTACAAAATGAAAGCTGAAAAGACAAGGGGTTTATTCTTAGGGGGCCCCCCTCCTGGTTAAAATCTTGTACTTGCCAATCCTTGGACCTCAGCACCTGTCAAGATGCAGAATATGCCAGAGAGAGCCTTCATCTCTTGTTTGCCTCTAACTCAAGCATCAGGGAATTAGAGGTACACAGTCTTTGTACATCTTCTCCCACAGCAAGCGCTTGCAGAACATAAAACTCCTCAACCTGCTGGAACAATAACATATGCTTATATTAACCCTCATTTATGGAAATGTTAATGTTTACACTAAAAGTTCTGAATTACACAGTAATGTTCCAGTGTGCTAATTACCTCCTAACATGGAAACCGACAGAAGGTTATAAATGAGTGTTTTATTGCTATGTTTAATTCCTCAGTAACTACAGAAAGCAAAGTTGCTCGGATTAAAGCAAACATTGCACCACACAGAACACAAAACAGGTGGCATTGTGTGTGTGTGTTCTCTCTCCAATGAACTGGGGCTCAGCTACGCACAGGGGGCATTAGATTTGATTAAAGACTAACCAATTTCTTTCAATCTCAGCTTTCAAGAACTGCAGTCTATTTCAGCTGATGCATGAAAAATCATCGTGCATCAGTTGAAATGCACTCCCATTCATAACTATTCTGCTAAAAGAAAGAGTATGGACTATACTCTATTTCAGTATAGAAGATTCCTCCTTTTGACAGGAGAAAGAAAACCTTAGAATGCAGCTCAAGACAAATGTGTGATTTAAAAAAAAATTTGAAAAGACTCCAGGTGTGCTGCTGGAAAGAAGCATGTTTGCGTTCAGACATACAACATTGCAACATAGGCATGCACAATGGTGTTTGGCCAAATTCCCATTCTCCAGTCTTATGTCCACAGATTAGCTTCTCTTATATCACCACAAAACAAACAACTCAAAACACCCTCAAAACAGCTCAAGGCACCACAAAACTCCACCACCAAACAAAGGCAGTCAGCTTACCTGCTAAGCCACACTAGCCCTTCTGCCTCCTCCAGTCAGTGGCTCCAGGGGTATGGCAGCCACGCAATAATTCCCTAGTCTCCAATAACCTTAGTTCCAACAGCAATCTCCAGCCAATCCAAACCAATCAGTCCATCTATCCAAATCGGTAGTCACACTCTTTCCAAACTTCCTGCTCCTACACCTACAACACTGTTGTGTCCAGGAGCTACTTTTATCCCCAGGGCTCTTGTTATCTTCAATTGGCTGCAGCTGTGAACCAGCTGCAGCTAAAGGCTCTGGCGTTAACTCTATAATTCCCAGCTGACATGGGCAAGGGACCACTGCTGAGGCCATTCCGTATCTCCTCGGGGTAATCTTCTGTCTTTTCCAATACAAATGGGAAGTGAAATAGTAGTGGATAGTTTTGTGAAGCAGGGCCCTTACTGTGTCTAATCTGGTATGGGTTTATTTGGCACTTTAAAACAGCCAGAAGCTACAGCTTTCTTTTAGATAAGGCATCAAAGTCCTTAGCATTGAAGTGAGAACGGAAAAGTTATCAGGCTTTGCTAAAAGGGTTCCATCACATTTTGTACGCCACCTATTGTGCATTGTACACAGTTAAAAGAACACTCCTCTTACATGCCCACCCAAGAAGCAAATTAACATTTTGTATGAATTCTGTTCTTTTGTGGAGAAGTCATTATGAGTTAAAAAACAAAGTTTATTCTTAGTAAGGTTAACATCCAGTGCATTCTCTTAAATTGTTATACAAAATAAAACACTGGTTATCAAACTGGTGGGTCACGACCCACAAGCCTGGGAAGCGTTAGCCTTTTCCCCTTTAAGGGGCGGGGAATGCAGCAATGTGATCCCCAGGATGGTACTGTTGATGGGAGGGTTTTTTCCCCTACTCATCAGCCTTCAGTGCCAGAGTCCGGGGGGTGGGGTGGGGAGGGGAGCCCTCCCCAGGGCTCCCTGTACCTGCAGACATGCAAAGAAAAGAAAGGGTACTTATGGTTTTCATAGTGAAACTGGAAGTGCCTGTTTTGTCTTTTTAAAACAAGTTTCAAGGTAGAGGTCTGCAGAGGGCTCCACCCCTAAACTGGTGGCTAGTGAGTAGCAACCCCCCCCCCATCCCTGGAAGCAGCATTGAATTGCTGTGGGAGGGGAATTCAAACACTAGGGAAAAAGAGGTTTTTATCTTGCATTAAAAAGCATAGCAACTTCAGGAAGCAGTAATCACTAGCACTTAAAAAACTTCCAAAAATGACATGGAGAAAAAAAATGTAAACCATCTCGAAAGACCCTGCAATACAAGCCTTTAAGTTTATACTTTTTATAGCAGATCCACAAGGTAGTTTTTTTGTGCACCCCCCTCCAGCACCGCGGGTGGTAGGGCCCCCCTCTCTTCTAGCCTCCTGACTCGGGAAGCCGCAGCCGACAGTAGTGTTTTGACCATGGAGGGTCAAACAGGAGGCGACATGACGTCATTATCTTGAAGCCACATGGGTCAACCAATATGGTTGACTCAGATCATTGCCGCCAAGGAGGATTGCCGCGAATTCACGAATAAAAATCTCCCTGCACCTGTGTAAAAGTTAATATCAACCTTTTTAATCATGCCTGCGTGTTCTGCATACGGGTGTGCGAATCACTGTACGAAAAATAGGATTTAATTTCCACGGAAAGATTCATGTATTCACATTACATCGGTTCAATAAAACTACAGTTCACTGAAACAGTGAGTGCATTATTTTTGAAGCTGTGTAATTTCTTGTTGTTCCTAGCAGTCTTATTCACCATTTTCTGACACCCACTGTTAATGGTCTAGAAGGAAAAAAATATATTTCCCCCCTCCTTTTTCCCCCCTTCCCGTTTACACTTTTTTCCCCCCACCTTCCATTTTCTACTGTAATATTCTCGAAATTCTGAACATTAACAGAATTTGTTTTGGGGGTGGGGGTGAGTGTAGAAGTTTAAAAAAAACTCTTCATAGTCTAGAAGTAAAGAAGAATTACTCTCATATTGACAACAACTTATGTTATGAAGAGATTTTAATGAAATTTTCCTATATATTTATCTAATTTTTGCCCACCCTCCCCCCTTTTTTTTCTTTCCTTCCCATTCACACTTTATTTTTCCACCTTTCATTTTCTACTGTAATATTTATGAAATTCAGAACATTAACAGAAATTTTTTTTATGGGGGCATGACTGTTTTATTTTTGCTTGTGTAGATTTCAAAAAATAAGTCTGTCAAAATAGTGCAATCTGAGTTTAAGTAGACAGCAAGTAGCATTTCGTCAGGTATGTTCAGTAATATAATTATGAGGAATTTAACCTTGTAATTGCATACTGAATCATAATAAGGTTACCAATAATGTTTCTACACGATCACATGTTTTTATTTTCGTAAGTTTTTATTTAAGGAATAAACTATTCAATCTTAAACAGTACAAGCAAAGCAATCTGAAATGCTTGGAATGAGGATTGTTTTGAGTCAACCAACATGGCTGCTAAGCCCGCCCCCTGGCTTCACTTAGCCAGCATTAATTCTTAAGGCGTGTCGCCTCCTGTTACTAATACCTCCATGGTTTTGACCTTCACAGCACTAACATCTTGTTGCTGGGAGGCCTCTGGATCTCTCAGATACCACGCCAGCATTCCCGTGACTATTTTTGATTCATTCATTGTTCCTCATTCTGATGTATATTTGTGTGTTATGTTACCGCATTTTGGATTTGTCCACATGTTCTCCACGTTACATAACGAACGCCATTTACGTTGAAAGGAATTTATTTTTGTGTAGTCCTATAATGGAAAATGGCACTGGATCTCACAGATCCAATGCCAGCATGTATGTTATTTTTTCTGCCCATTGCTTCACAAAGTTTTGAAGTTTTGAATATTTTCTAAAATAAAACGATCTCACAGATCCAGCGCCAGAATCCGTGTGACTATAAAGGGCGCCAGCATCGGAGTGTTAAGATTTCAAGAGACTTTGCCATTTTGGGAGTTAATGATGAGAAGAGCTAGTAGCAAAGCCTACTGTCTGCAGATGCTTTGCAGAAAATCAACAGGCAGCTGAAATCCCTGAACTTCTGTGATATGAACCTTGACTGACCCTTGGATATGACCCTCTCCTCTTATAGATGGGTATCTACAGTAATGAGGAGGATAGTGAAAGCCAGTCCTTGGATGCCTATACATTATTGGGAGAACAAAAAGCAAAAAGTAAAACTTTGTTGAGGTCGAAGAAACACAGTAACACTACCCAAAGTAAGGAAATTATCCCATTCTGCATTTTTTCATTTTGTTTCAATCTTGCTCATGCGAAGATAAAACTGCCAATTAAAAACATGTTTCAAAAATGTAGTAACATTTGTTTTGTAGTAAAATTTAGAAAGGTGGGTCCAATCGGGCATCTTGCCTTAGGGCCAATGCTAGCTCTCAGTGCTCCTGACTCTAGCTGGGCTGAGAGAACTTGAATGCATCTGAAATAGCATCTGGAAGACATTTGCTCTTCCTGTGACAACCAGCCACATTGCAAAGGTAAAAATATAGGGACACAGGTAAGGCGAGGCTGTGATTTACAACTGTAACTATTTTCTATTGGAAAATTCAGGTTGCAACTGCAATAAATCTGGTGATCGTCTATTAGTGCCTGGCAAAAACATAATTCTACTATAAAGGTCTTTGCTTAAAGAGAGGTCCAAAAAGGACATGGGAGAGATGTATAATTGTGCAGAGATGAAACGGGATGCGGGGCTGCTGTTTGTGGGAATGATATTTATACCATCTGTCCTATGTGTTAGGTGCCATTAATGTGCTGATTATTGGACTGAGTGTTCTGGAGTGACCAGGCCTGGGGCGTTCTAGAGCACCGCTCTTAAAATCTGCTTTCCTCCCCTGTGTATTGGAGGACACTGTGTATTGTGTATACTGGAAAAAATTTTTCCTAGACTGAACGTTTGCCTAGGTGGAGTATCACTGAAAACTGCTGCTAGGTCACCAAAGCAAAGAAGGGGCACATATATTGTCATGGTAACCTCATTCTGCAGGCAGCAGCCATTTTAGGTTTACATTCTCTAACTCCCCTGCAGCACAATCCTGGGCATGTCTACTCAGAGGTAAGCCCCAATGTGTTCAATGGGACTTAATCAGTTTGTAAAACGAGGCTTGAGGAGACCTGCCTCACAGAACCGTAGTGTAAAGACATTAGGGGCTCAATCCTATCCACCTTTCCAGTGCCAATGCAGCCACAATGCAACCAGTGGTGTTATCCTACCAGTACGCTGGGCGGGACATCCGGGTGATCGGCAGCCTGCCTGTCGCGTACCACTGTGTTACAGCGTTTGCGTAACCAGTTACGCCGCTTGCGTACGTTACGCAAACGGCGTAACGCTGCGGTACGCGACGGGAGGGCTGCTGATCACCTGGACATCCTGCCCAGCGTACCGGTAGGATAACACCACTGAATGCAACACCACTGAATGCAACACCACTGAATGCAATGAACAAACATTCCCTCATCCTGGGGAGGCCTCTGTAACTTCCCCTCCACTGCAGGATGCAGTGCATGCTCTGTTGGCATGGCTGCATGGGTGCTGGAAAATTGAATAGGATGTGGCCCTCGGGCTGCACTCCTAAATAGACTGAGGGCGCAATCCTAACCTGGAATTAGGCCGGCACAGTTAGGCCAGCAAAGTTTGGCCGGCACAAGGGACACTGTCAAGTATGTTTGGACCTCTCAATGGGTTACAGAGGCCAGCACACAGATGTGAGCAGTGGTGTCATCTACTCTCTTGCAGACGGAACGCTGGGCGGGACTTAGAGTGATCGACAGCCCGTCGACTCACTTCCGCTTTCTTCGCGCTCCCCGCGCGGCTTTTCCTCGCCTCGGAGGGGGCGCCTACTCGCCCAGGCACCCGGCGCGCCCCCACCCATCCCCCCTGGCTAGCAGGCGCTCCCTCCGAGGCGAGGGAAAGCCGTTCGGGGAGCGCAAAGAAAGCGGAAGTGAGTCGACGGGCTGTCGATCACTCTAAGTACCACCCAGCGTTCCGTCTGCAAGGGAGCAGATGACACCACTGGATGTGAGGCATCCTCCCTGACTCCAAGAGTGGTCCAAATGTGATTTACAGTGGCTCTTGTGGCTCCTTTACAGTGGCTCTTGTGCCAGCCAAACTTTGCTGGCCTAACTATGCCGGCCTAACTCCAGGTTGGGATTGTGCTCTGAAAGAGTATGTAGAAGTGCAGCCTTAAAGTCGTTACTTCACACCATAGTTCAGTGAGGCAGGTCCCCTCAGGCCTTTTTTTACAAATAGAAGAAATTCAGGCTTAGTACATACATTACTTATTAGTAGGTCAGTTCCAGCATTATGTGTCTGAGGCAGTACAATCTCATAGGATTTACATGTTTTCAGAGGGGGAGCAATTTATTTAAAAGTTTCCCCACATGAAAATAGCTGTGCATGCTATCAAAACTAGAAAACCTCTGGAAGGAGGCCTGTTTTTGGCCTGCTTCCCCCCTCACTTATGCTATAGCTAGAGATGTGATTTTTGTTCAATGATAACAAAACAATTTTTAGAATGGTACTCGTATCGGGACCCACAGGAAATGATGTCATTAACCTAGAAGTGATGTCATGGCAGGAAGTGACACCATCAGGCAGGAAGTGCTGTCATTGTAAAATAATAAAATGACACTCTTGAAATGCAAATTGGCATTCTTGGATTGTTCCATCAGAAAACATCCCTGATTAAAAAAAACAAGATTAGGACAAAATATTATGTAAAAGCCCTGAACTGAAAACAATTAAAAAACACACACACACAAACTGTTAACACTCACAGAAGGAATATAGCAAGAGTAAGGTCTGCAGCTTCCAAAATGGCCGCTCCCAGCTCTTCACAACCCACCTGACATAATGTCAGTTTGAAAGCTGACCCACAGTTTGAATAACACTGGCCTGGGGTACAGAACAACTGGCTCAGTGTCCCCAACAGAGACAGGGTATATTTTCCACTTGCGTGTGAAATATACTGTACAGATATTCTTCTGACACATTCAGTTTTCTGCCCCCCCCCAGGAGGCAGTCATATTTCTGAGACAACAATTTGCCCACCCTGCTGTTCCAACCCAAACAGAAGCAGCCCTTGTCCACAATCATCTTCTTTAGGCTGTGCTCTCTGTATAGTGGAGTGAAAGGATCATTATATTCTGGACAACTGTGTCCCACACAGATGTGTCCCAGTATTAGACATTTGTGTCTATTCTTTTTGCATCCTGGACATTTTTGTCTCAGTATATGTATAATTATTTTAGATGTACATTTATTTTTAAAACGTGAAGGTAGGGTTAGGGCTGGGACCATAAGCTTAGGATATATAACATTGTTTGTTGCCCACTTATAGTGGGGTGCAAATGGGGTGCAATGGATGCAAATGGGGATTGGACAGATTTCTGAAGGAAAGGTCCATCGTGGGCTTTAGGCCATGATGGGTTGTGCAACCTCCTTACATTAGTAGTAGGCTACCTCAGAGTGCTGGATGCAAGGGAGTGGCAACAGGAATCAGGATGCAAGCATCTTATTGTCTTGTTATGTGCGCTCCTGAGGCATCGGGTGGGCCACTGTGAGACATAGGAAGCTGGACAAGATGGGCCTTTAGCTTGATCCAGCAGGGCTCTTCTTATGTTCTTAAGGCCCAGATTGGGATGCAAGTTATTTACCTCAGAATTTTACCTCAGAATGCCAGATACAATGGAGTGGCAACAGGATGCAGGCATCTTGTTGTCTCTTGTGCTCCCTGAGGCACCTGCTGGGCCACTGTGAGTTGAAGGAAGCTGGATTAGACGGACTTTTGGCCTGTTCCAGTGGGCATGCTCTTATGACCAGGACAAAAAAACAACAACCAAGCAGAAGTGGGATGCCAATGATCAGGATGCAATTAACCCGGACTCAATTGTCCAGGATGCAAATACCCTAGTGAATGGTGGCTCTGCTCACTTCTGTTCTCTGTCTGTGGTTTGGACTTGCAGTTCGTGCCAATGTGGAATTTAGTTCAGTACACACCTGACATTTTAGGAAGCCATTCCAGCATGACATTTATCCCTAGAATTGGGATTGTGCCAGGTGGGCAGCCTCCTATAGCAGGTCTAGACTACCTTCAAAAGTGTCAGAAGAATAATTCATAACTCTATTGCTGCCAGTGCATGAACTCTGAATCAGTGCATGGATTTATGCAATCAAGTGACAACAGGCCACTCAATTTTTGTCCATGGCCAGTCTTAACAGGTAGAGCTGCCACCTTTCCAGTCATTGCTTCAAATGAAAAGCCAGTGATTTCCTCAACCAACCGAAGCTCTTATCACATTCTCACCAAGTCTAACAGAGCTTGCACATTTACTTGGAACTAAGTTCTTTTGTGCTCCGCAGGCCTTATTCACAGAAAAGAATGCATAGGATTGTGAGCAGTGGTGGGATTCAGGGGGTTCGCCCAGGTTCTACAGAACCGGTTGTTAAATGGCCGGGCCCCACCCACTAGCTTACCTCGGCTGGCTTCGGGTTTTTTTTGGCTCTGGCTATAACGTCATAGAACCGGTTGTTAATTTATTTGAATCCCACCACTGATTGTGAGCATGGTGTCTACTTATGTGCAGGCCTTCTTGAAATGGAATCTATAACACTGGAAAATGCTTTCAAAATAAATTATGAGGCCAGAGGAACTGGGCTCCAGATGGGGATGGTGAGCTCTTGATGGTGAACTTCTGTTCAATTCTGCCTTCAGTAGTTTTTTAGAGCAGTGTTATTCAAACTGTGGGTTGGGACCCACTTGGTGGGTTGTGACCTGATGTCAGGTGGGTTGTGGAAAGCTCAGAGCAACCATCTGGAAACTACAGACCTTATTCTTGCTATATTCCTTTTGTGAGTGTTAATGGTTTGAATTTTCAAGTGAGATTTAAAAAAAAAATTAGTTCAGTGCTTTTACATAATGTTTTGTCCTAATCTTGCTTTCTGTCAGGGATGTTTCATGGCTGTGCAGTTGCTGCAGTCCAAGAATGCCAGTTTGCATTCTAGGAGTGTCATTTGATTACATCACACAGACGGCACTTCCTGTTTGAGGATGCCACTTCTGGCTACGCCATCACTTCCAGGTTAATGACATCACTTTCGGTAGGTTCCAACACGAGTGCTGTTCTAAAAAGTGGGTCTTGGTCTAAAAAGCTTGAGGACCACTGTTTTAGAGCAATATGCTGTCCTTAGTACCAATCCTGTTCCAGGACCTGTGTGCCTCTGAGAGCAGACCTATGTAATGGCAAAAATGTGCCTTTCAATCTAGAAAGCAGGCTTAATTAATATACTTTCCACCCCATACAGATTCCAAGTACAATCTTGTGCATGTCTACTCAAACATAAACCCTGCTGAATTCAATTAAATTTACTCCTAGGTAAGCATGCACAGCATTTCAGCCTTCTGCAATGGTTTCATAACATGTGCAAAATGAAAAAGTATCATTTTCTGTTGGCTTGGGGTGGGGTGGGGGCTGTGCTATCCTTTCCTCCCAGGAGTAATTTCCCAGCATTAGGAGTCCTTTGTGAGCAATCCCATCAGAAACTTTGATAATTAAGCGTGTATTAATAGCTCTTTGGGTCTTTATTTTTTTGCCTCCCTTTGGAACTCGGCGTCCTGGATACCTCCTTTCCCACCCACCCCTGCGCTGGGCTTCCTCTCTTGAAGCCGTGCCCCTGACTCACTTTTCAAAGACACCTCGTTTTTGAGCGCTGCCGTGGAGTCCCAAGGTTAAACACAGCCTTTGATCTTTTTCTCAACTATAGTCAAAAGACCAAAAAAAAAAAAAAGGTGCAAAAGTACTTTTTATCCTCTTGCCTTTGCCCTGAACATTATTATTATTATTTTTAAATTTTGAGCAGATTTGGGAGGTAAGCACTTGTCCCTGCTTTTGCCTTTCACCCACTTCCAGCTGAAGATTTCCTAGCCAGCAGGCGGACTACGTTGTGCCTCCCTCGGTTTGCAGATAGGGGGAGAAGGTGGTTGTTAGACAGACTCTCTCACTCTCGGTCGCTCTCATTACCCCCCTTTTCCTTCTCTCTCTCTCGCTCTGGCTGATAGCACTTGTCTCTTGCTTGCCCTCTCTCCTAGGTGATCCATTTCTAAGCAACGTGCGGCTGGCTAGTGGGGGGATCAGCCAGCAAGGGACTCCTCGCTTCTCATCCCACCAGCTCCGCAAGCTCCAGAACGCCTTTCTCGAGCGGAGGCTGCTGCTGCTGCTTTTACTGCAGAAGACCATCATCGCAAGTCTTTTTTCCTGCTGCTTTTGCGTCCTTTGCTCCCCATCTCCGCGGAACTGCTTTCTTGGGTTGACCACGTTGGAATCATTTTCGCAGCGGTTCCCCCCCCCCCCGCCGACACACACTTGCAGGAAGAAGAGGCGATCAATTGCTTTTGGGGGGGGAGGGGAGGAAAGAGAAGCTCCAGCTCTCCTCCCGCACCCCCAGTTCTGCATTCCTAGCTGCATTGCCTTGAAGTTCACTTTGGGTGCTTTTGGATATTTTTTATTTTTTTTGGTGGGGCTTGGAGACGGAGCGTGCTCCCCCCCCCGCAGGAATCTGGTTCTTCGCCAAAGGATTTTGGAAGACAGGCGAGCTCTTTTCCCCGGGACGGCGTGGCGGGTCTGGTGGTGCGGAGGGGGGGCTGTTTGTGTGTGTGAGTGAGTGTGTGTGTATGTGTGGCTGGCAGGGAGGGCTGGTTGTTTTGCCGCGGGTCGCAAGTTATCGTGTGGAGTGGTGCTGGGGACCTGGCTGAGCAGAACCCCCTTCCCCCCACCGAGGAAATATTCACAATTATATTTGATAATTGCGGGGGGGGGGAACTGCTGAGAGATGGTGTGATGAGCGGAGAAGCGCGCCACGCTGCCCCACTGCCACCTCCGGGGGGCTGGATGGATTTGCTGCAGCAACTCCCCGCAACTCTGGTGATGCCCGGCCGCCCCCCGAAGTGACGCGGGGATCGTAGCAAGGGCTCCCCATCAGGCTGGATCGGTTCCCTCTCGCAGCCAGCTGCAGCTCGACTGGGAAGAGCCAGGCGGGATTTCGCGGCTCCTCAAACTCTCCGCTTCCGTCGGTCCACCTCGCTGGCGATTGCGACCCTCCTGCCCCGCTCAGCTCCGCTCGCCCGACGCGCAGGAGATGGAAGTTTTTTCCCTCGCTTTGCTGGTGTCCGTGTGTTGGACTCGAACCTGGGAAGCGGCGCTGGCGGATTCGATCATTCACATCGGTAAGGCGAGCTGCGCTCCTGCAGCGGGCGACTTGGGCCGGCTTCTCGCGGCGGCCTTTTCCTTGAACCTCCTCGGGGCGGTTGCAAAGTCTGCGAGTCCAAAAATGGGACGTGTTTGCGTTTGCTGCATGGATTAACGAGGTGGTGCTTCAAGCCTGTAAAGTTTGGGGGGGGCGCTTGTTTCCTTCTCTCAATTTCTTTTTTCTTTTAACGCTGGAGGGCAAATTATGGCAAGCAGGCAGAGTTTGCCTCTCCAGCACAGAGTGTAGCTGTTCTCTATGAGGTCTTGTGCTTGCCTTGGGCGTCCTGGCTGCTGTCGTCGTACCCTGGCTGGGAAAGCCTCGAGTCTCCCCGGCAGAGTATAATGATCTCTCTCTCTCTCTCTCTCTCTCTCTCACACACACACACACACACACACACAAACACACGCCGCGCGCGCACACGCCCCTCATTCTCGTCCCCCCCCCCCCGCCGGGCCTTGAGGAACAGGTGGTTTGGCAACGTGAGCCCTTTCATTTCGCCAGGCAGATCTTTGCAAGGGGGAGGGGGCCGGAGGAGGAGGGTCGGTGGATTTCACCTCCCTCCGGCGGCGGCGGCGGCGTGCAACACCACACAGCGCTGCGGTCCTTTCGCTTTCCCAGCAGGCACAGTCGCCTCTTCCCAGCAGCCTGCGACACGGGAGGATGGCCGTGGCAGCCTGTGCGCAGGCCGGAGCTTGGTGGAGGGCGGGCGGGCGGGCAGGCAGGGGCCCCTCATCGCTGCCTGCACGGCGCCAGCCCTGCGAGGGTTAAAGGAGTCGGCCCCCAAGCGCCTTTTGGGACCCACCTATTGGCAACCGCTCGGCGGCCACACGAGGACTCGAACGCGCGGCGGCTGGGAAAAGCGGCCGGGGGGGAGCGGGGGGGTGGAGGAAATGATTATGATTCACGGAGCTTTTCGCAGCCAGCACAGCCCGAAAGCCACGTTTGCCACTCCGGAGGCTGCGTCCAGGCAGGATCCGCGGGGGGGGGCAAGGATCCACCTGCCGCGTGCTCGGCTTACAGCCCCCCCCCAGCGAGAAGAGCCCCCAACTCCCCCACTCTCCGCTACGGCAGGGATCCGGGCGGGGGGAATGGCACGTTGGCTTGGCCAAGAGGACGCTCGCTCTGGCTTTCCTTTCGCCCGTCCTTGCCCGCTGAACTGCTTGGCAAGCAGCACACGCAGGCAGCGAGAGAGCGAAAGCGTGCCATGAAAGGGGCTCCTTTGGCGTGCAAGACGGGCCGTTTAAAATCGCTGGGTTTGCTGGTGGGAAAGCCTCAAAGGTCCCCTGATGGCGGGGGCAGGAGAGGAGCGGCTTGCACCAGGTACTGGCAGAGTTAGGAATCTTCTCCCCCCCCCTTCCGCTCATCCCAAGCTAAAGTACAAACGGAGATGGTCCTGTGCCCTCCAGTGCGAATGCCGGCCGCCTCCCCCTCTCCCGCGCAACTTGGTATCTGCTGGGGCTTTCTGACTTCAGAGGTTCTCCTTTGTAAACATGTCTGCCCGCCGTCGCTAGTAATGCGATGTTTCAGTGCAGGGATCAGGGCTGAGAAATCCCTGCTTTTGAATGAACGCGCCCACGCGTAGCCGGCCCCTGCCCGCGTGCCCATTCACATCCCTGCAAGCCCAGGTGTTAGTCCGGAGGTCCCGAGGGTAGAGAACCTCTGTCGGGATGCTCAATGGTAGTCCTTCACCTGGAGGCATTCACCTGAGTGAATCACAGGCAGGCAGCAGCAGCAGCTGACTTTCTATAGAAGAGAGGCTGCCTGCTTTATTGGTGGCTTAATTTGGAAGTTGAAAAGTACTGGGAAAAGGTGCTTTGGGGACATTGGGAGCTTTGCTGTGGCCAGGCAGAGTGACAGCCTTCTGCATGGAAAACTTCCAGATGAATCCCTGTGTACTTTAACAATGATTTTCACCAATGAATAGTTGGATTGTGAAGCAAAAATGACAGGCACACAGCCTTGTCCTCCCTTTTCACTCGGCAAACAGTTGCATGCACTGTTGCACTGTGATTTCACATCAAACACTTCCTTTCTTTGCCTTTCTTCACATTAATTGCTGTTTATGTTTATTGGTTGCCGGGTTTAATTATTTATAACTGGCAAATACAGCACTGTGTAATTTTTTTTTTTTAAATGCCATTGGTGGTTCGATGCAGCAACAAAGTATGTTTGCTTAGAAAGAGGAGTGGGAACCCAGTGTGGCTTCTCAGACAATTAATTTCATTTGGAAAGACAATTAGTACATTTGACAAGGGGATTAGCTCTTTTTATAGATGCCTTTATGTTGCCATGAAACTGGCAAATTGATAATTGTCATCCCATCTCATTCTTTTTCTGGGTGCAGAAAACAAGTAGACTGAAATAAGCAACAATTTCATGTTAAATTGGGTCAGCAGCTAAACTCGGCAGTTCATTTCTAAGCACAGAGACATCCAACCTCAGTCTCCAACTCTGAAACTGTTGAGATAAAATTCTGGCTTTAGGGATGTTTTTTATTTCCCCTCCACAAAGCCCATGTTGCTTAGGATGTATTCAGGCAAGAAGAATAAAAAGCCATTTTTGTTGATTTGAACATTCAGCATAGTGTTTTGTTTAACTAGGAGAGAAAATGAAAATTAATAAAATTAGTTTCTAAATGAGGTTTTTGAAGAAAATAATTTTTTCAGGAAAATGAAACAGCAGGTATTCAGACACCCTAAATCCAATAGACAAAGCAAGATAAATCATTAATTTCACTGAAGATTCACCTGTACAAATAACTAACATATATTTTCACATTTTAGAATAGTTGATACAATCATTACCTGGCTGCATAAGAATATTTGATACACTTGTCATCAAGGTTGTGTTTTTTTGGTGTTTGAGAAGGTTGCCAGCTTCAGGAATGCATATCCAGGGTTAGAAAGTGCTAGCTAATATATTAGGGAGCAAATTTTATCAAACAGAATATAGACTGGGTTTTTTTCTTTCGCTACCAATTTCATGCACTTCTCTGATTAATGCACTGTGTTGGGATGTTCTAGTTATTTGAGGGCATACTTGTTACAGACTGTGTTCCTGCTAACATTGAATGGGTTCAAGTAGTTCATATGTTTCTGCTGACTTGAATATTATGGATAGAAGCCAGTAGATCAGAAGCACTACTATAAGCATGCTTACGAAAATGCTGAAACCAATTGCCTCCACTGTAATTTTTCTCAGCATGCATGTTAAAGAAGGGGTTCTCTTTTTTGACATGTTGAAACTAAGCAGTTCTGCATTATGCCCCTTCATTGAGCCTATGCATTGATTGAATAATTTCATCAGACTAACATTACTTGATTGCTTAGAAGTTTTCTAATGATCTGTATGCTGTAGGAAGAACTCGAAAGCCGTGAGCGGAATGGCAATGATATTGTGTTTTATGAGGCTATTCAAAAAGTCACTCTGATTTATGCAGCTCAAAAGCTCCGAAGTCTTTGAGATTAGCCACGCTGCCTGCTATTTCCTTCATACATCGCTTGTGCTCTACTCTTCGCTCCCTAAACACAACAGGAGTTGAAAAACACTGCTTTAATTAAGCAGGGATTAGGTGGCATTTCTAGCCAAGTGCACAATTTGTGTATGGCTCATCTCTTCCAGCATGGAGGATATCATGTTTTAATATTTAGTGATATGTGATTGTCCATTGATTTTGACCTCTAAGTGCTCTAGCGACGTGTGTGTATGTGTGTTATACACATGCAGAAACATCTCAGCAAGTCTTGAGGTGGCATCTAGCCAGTGCTGCTACTGTGAGCCAAATCACTGTTTGTTTCAAAGGGACTGATATGCACATTTTGCACCAACCCCATTCCAGCAAGGGGAGGATATGAAGCAGCAGTGCATGCCAAAGTTTGCACCCTTAGTCTTGTAATGTTTGAAAACGTGTGAAATTTACAGCACTATCCTATGCAAAAGAGAGCCCAGTCCTATCCCCCCCCCCATGCCTATCCTTTCTTGGTGCAGCTGTGCAAAAATGGGGTGTGCTATATTCAGCTGGGGGTGGGATGGTTTGGAAGACTTCAGCGGTGAAAAGGGATTTAAATCTCCTTACACCTCTAAGCCTCCCACTGCACAATGGGTCTCCTTGGAGCTATGTTAGCAGTTTCACTAGTGCAAGTCTGAAAAGAGAAAATGGACAGGGAAGTTGCAGAAAAGGTGAATTGGATCCAGTATATGCCATCACCACTGGATCCATCCCTTCCACAGCCTCACCTCCATGCCTCTATTACGCCTTCCCTTTCCCAGTGACTTACGTGCTTCGGTGGATGGCAAGGGAGTTGACAACGTGGGAGGGAAGATGCTGGCTGTCCTGGTAGCATGCTATTACATGCACTGCCAGAAAGTGCTCTAGTGTGCTTTTGCAGCTGTTAGCACTGGTGGGTGGAATGCTTGTTCCACCATCACTAAACCCCATTGTGCTGTGAGCATAGGATTATATCATAGGTACTAAAATGAACCCAGGCAAAAAAGAATGGAAGAATAAGTCATGCAAATATATGTATTGCTGTCTGGTGTTAACAATCTCAATACATGAAATGCTGTGTCAAAAAGCAATAACAACAAACTTTTAATGTTGTGGACATTGTAATGCCTATGTAGAGATATGTGGTACCTGCTTGAAGGAGTTTCATTGTTAGTTCTTTCAGCAGTTGAAAATTCCACTAGTTGTGCCCAGTGGTGAAATTCAGCCAGTTCTCACCTATTCTGCAGAACCAGTTGCTAATTTTAGGTTGGGAGAGGGAAGAAAGGCAGCGGATGGCCCTGAAGGCCGCCCTGAAGGACATAGAACCAGTTGTTAATTTATTTGAATCCCACCACTGATTGTACCCTAAACTGGGCATACTTCAAGGTGTTAGTTGGTTTAGGTTTTGGGTTCATTCCTTACAAACAAACAAACAAACAAACAACCCTGAATATTACTGAGCATGCAGTATCTGGTTTTGGTCCAGGTACTCAGATGATTAACCATTGTCACAATCCCAGATTTGCTCCTGTTGCTTGCTGCTGCTGTTCACTTTAGGAAAGACACTCTGGATATCCTCAGGGGTTCTAAATCCAATGCTAAGAATTGTCCTTCTTGATTTGCAGACATTCCCCCTAAAGTTCCATTGATTTCATATCCTCAACTCTTGAAATAAATGGGTTTAATGTGCTTACAGTGCAGTCCTATAGTTCAGTCAAAGTAAGTCCCACTATAGATAGCCCACTCTCAGGTAAACATGAATTCAGGATTGCAGCCTTAAACTGGCCTAGATTTTGCCTACTTTTTAAAACCTCATATTCAGTGTAGGTTTTTCTGCACTAACTTTGAATTTTCAAATTCCAGTTTTTATAGTTAACGTACAGTGAAATATACATTTAGAGTTCAGACTGTGTATGGTTGTTACCAGAGGCAGCCTGGCTAGCCCATAAATTCCACACTCAGTCAAACTTAGGGCACAATCCTAACCTGGTTAGGTCGGCACAGTTAGGCCAGCAAAATTTGGCTGGCACCAGGGCCACCGTAAAGCGCTTTTAGACCACACTCGGAGTCAGGGAGGATGACGCACGTCTGTGTGCTGGCCTCTCTCTGAGTGTGCAATCCTATGCAGCGCCGGAATGGCAAGGCCAACTTGGTAAGCGTCCGCTCCCTTACCATAGGGGAGGCTCCTGCTAAAGAGTGGGCGCAGATCCGAGGAGACCACGCGGCCTGAATCGGGGCCTCGCGGACGGGCTTCGGATTTGGCCGTATGATGTTTTGGCAAAGTCTGTCTGTTGATCCTAATTAATAAAATGCAAAATAGAGGAGGTGGTATTATTTCATTGGACCAATCCTACTATGTATCAGTGCACAAAGGTGTAGGAGAAAGGTGATTAATTGGTATAAAGAGAGCTAAGTGTCTCTCCTCCCCCCAATATTTTAGATAGGTCATTTGTTTCTTGTTTTCTCTTAGTCCACCACTGCAGTGATGGATCAAAGATCCCCTAGAAGATGGGTCTCTTTCGTGCAGGTATCAGAAATATCTGTCAAGACTCTGCTCTATTGGACTAGAAATTACAACTGAACCACAATGTCTGAACATGCCTGTTGAGTGCTTTTCCATGCAGCCTATTTAAGCTTGTGTCAAGCTGTGGCCTAATGAATTCATAAATGGAGAGCCTTTCAGCTACAGCAGTCCATCAGAGCATAGACCCACAAGCCAATGGGAAGCTCTTCTGATCAAGCCCCATAGAAATGAGTGGGCAAGAGAGTGATAATGAATGTGCCCATTGAGTGTCAGCCTGATGGCAATGCTCTTCCGCCCGCTTAATGAATAGTCATACCTGATCATTTGACAGCATGAACTTCTGCATCACCTAGAGCCCAATCCTATCATTACCCCCTTGCTGGTGAGAAAAATGTGTCATGAGAAAAATGTATGTGCTGTATCAGCAAGGGGGGGGGGTCAGATCAGGAGGCTTCAGCAGGGAAAGGGGGTGTAAATCCCCTAGCCTCTGTGTAAGCCTGCTGACCCTCCTTGGGCCTGTGCTTGTGCTAGGGTAAGGAAGCAACAGAAATGGGGGGGGGTAGGATCCGACATGCTCCATCACCATCAGATTTCACAGCCTCCTGGCCCCTGTCACACACACCTGCCCCATTTTGTTCCTGCCCCATTCTGCCCTTCCCCTACTTTCTGCAAGGGAGTGACAACAGGGTGCACGCATTTTGTGATCTTGTGTGCTCCATGAGGCATCTGGTGGGCCACTGTGAGATATAGGAAGTTGGACTCCAATGGGCCTTTGGCCTGATCCAGCAGGGCTCTTATGTTCTTAAGGCCCAGATTAGGTTGCAAGTTACTTTTTTACCTCAAAATTTTACCTCAGAAATTTACCTCAGAATGCCAAGTGCAAGGGAGTGGAAACAAGATGCAGGCATCTTGTTGTCTCGTGCTCCCTGAGGCACCAGGTGGACTACTGTGAGATACAGGAAGCTGCACTAGATGGGCCTTTGGCCTGACCCAGTGGGATTCTTCATGATTCTTATGTACATGATTCTACTTACGTTCAGAATGCCAGTTGAAAGGGAGTGGCAACAGGATGCAAGCATCTTGTCTCGTGCTTCCTGAGGCACCAGCTGGGCCACTGGGATACAGGAAGTTGGACTAGATGGGTCTTTGGCCTGATCCATCAGGGCTCTTCTTATGTTCCCTCCGCTTTCCTACTGTTCTGTCTGCTCTGGCCAGCAGCAGGGAGAGCCGATAGTGTGATCGGGAATGCTCCACCCTTTCCTATCAGCATCTTGGCACCACATTACATAGTGCACTGCCGGAAGGCACTTTACAGCTGTTTTTCAGCAACGGATTGTGTGGTCTGGGACCAGCCAGCACCCATAGGATCGGACTGCTAGATCTTGTTAAGTCAAAAAATAGATTGAGTTAGGCAGCTTGCAGATATTTTGTGAATATCAATAAGTGGTTACTTAGACCCTCTTGTTTAATAGAAGTTTCCCAAGAAAGCATTTCAGACATCTGGAGGTGACCCATCTCTGCATAAAATAAGAGCAATGGAAGTAATGTAAAGGTGGCAACAGTTAATTAGCGATGGAACTCTCTTGCATTTCAGCAATTTCTGATATTGTATTGCTTGGTTTTTATAGTTGATTCAAATAGCTATCCTAGAAAATACGTGAGGACAGTTGTTATTGCAGTGTGTGTACACCTGCATGAAGGTGGATAATAATGATTTTAAAAGTGTAAGAATTGAATGTTTTTGATCTAAATTGTATGTTGTAAGTCTTTCCTGTTAAAATGTTTTTTAAGCCATACAGGGTGATTGTTTGAATTATTATGCCATAGCTCAAATGTCTTACGGAGGAAGGACTATACATCCTGATTTTATATTATGAGACAATGCATCCCTATAATCTTTAAAAAATGTTTTGCAAACAAGTCCCAACATATCCAGTTCTTGGATAGGGACTCAATTTTATGGGGTTCCTTTACTTGGGTTAATCTTTCTGTCTACCCAAGTACTCAGTCTAGGAGAGACCAGCAGAACATTTTGCAGTTCTCAAATTGAGTTTGGGTCTTCAGATATAACATGATTGTTAACAGCAATATATGGAGACAAGAAATAACAGACTTGATCAGAAACTCTTCAACTTTCTGAATTGGGAGAGTTGGTTTCAAACCTTCTGGTTTTGGCACAATCACTTCGTTGGGTAACAAGACTTGGGGTCCAAAGTCAGATGATTGTTCAACAAGTAATTTGTGCCCAAGCAGCTGCTGTTCCTACCCTGGGGAGAGACTTTGGAAGGGAAGAGGATGTTTTTATTCCCAGACAGTAGGACTCTATTTTTGAGGATTGAAGTGTTCTCCGGTGCGCTCGTTTTGACTTGAATTGACTTCAGCTTTCTGTATTACCTCGAATCTGTCTCCTGCTTGAGAATACAAAGTCTGTCTTTTTTTTCTTTTCTGCCTTCTAAAGTTTGCTCTGCTTTTTCCTGATTTCTTGGAAGGAACATGCGAGTTTCAGGTTAATGCTGGGGACCTGGCTGAGAGGGCAATCCTAACCTGGAGCTAGGCCAACACAGTTAGGCTAGCAAAGTTTGGCCGGCACAAGAACCACCATAAAGTGCGTTTGGACCAGTGATGTCATTCAGGGGGAACGGACCAGAACGGGCGTTCCGGATCCTAACGGGCTCCGTGGCTGGTTCCGGGTTCCCGACAAGTGCCAATCAAAAGTGAGTTCCTGTTCCTAAATCATTTGAATGACACCACTGGTTTGGACCATCCTTGGAGTCAGAGAGTGCAGCACACAGACCTGCGCCATCCTTCCTGGCTCCGAGAGCGGTCCAAACACACTTTACAAACTTTACACGGTCCAAACACGACCTTGTGCCAGTCAAACTTTGCTGGCCTAACTGTTTCGGCCTAACTTCAGGTTAGGATTGTGCCCTGAGTTAACACAAGCCTATACTGGCTGACCACTAGGGAGCGCATTGGTAGCCAGGTGGCTACGGCTGCATCCCATGGCAGCCAGGTAGCCTCAGGAGCCTCCGTGGGGAAAGGGGACATTCATCCCCTTTTCTTGCGGCAAGGATGCAGGGTGGGTGATAGGTCTATTCGCTTTTGCATAGGCTGTTTAGCTGGTGTAGAATCGAGGGCCTTTGAGTAAGGCCGCATGGCAGTCAGAGGTCAGGAACCGGTGGCGAGAGTCACTGCCAGTCCTGCCCCTGCTCTACCCTTCCTCCTGCCCGGAATGTCCTCCCCCCCCCCCGGAAGGCCGCATTGCTGGCGAGCAGCAAACTCACCCCTCGCTGGTGACCGGTGCTCCCCCTGGGGCACATGTGGCCGGCATTGCCATATTGCCACCCCAGCGCCGGCAGTAGTTGCTTACCACTGACATTGGAGGCACTTTACAGTGCCATGTGCGACAGTTGCCCAGGCAGTATGAGTGTAACGTTCACGGTGAATGCCTTAGGATGGGGTTCATCCTAAGTTTTCAAAGTGATAATTCAATCATTTTTTGTTTCCTTTCTCCTGTGTGGTTAGGATTGTGCCCTAAGTCAAGGTTCGAAACTTCATTTTTTATTTCATGAAAGGCACAGTTTGAGGAACCTCTGATGAAGAATCCTGCATGATTTGAAAGCTTGCTGCATGATACTTTTTGATTGGGCCTAATTGCATGACTTTGTACAGGTGAGCCCTTTTTATCTGCAAATGCAGAACCTGAACTTGGTCTGCAGCAGTTGCTGGGGCTTCAAGACTTGACCTGGGATCCTCCACACTTGAGGTTGGGACACTGCTTAGTGAGTAAGCTGGTGTGTGTGGGGAACTCAAAGCTCTTTTTCAATTCTGTAGGCTAGTGGTATTTACACTTTTTAGACCGAGGCCCACTTTGTACAATGGCACTTGTGTCGGATCCACCAGAAGTGATGTCATTAACCTGGAAGTGATGTTATGGCAGGAAGTGACATCATCAAGCAAGAAGTGCTATCATTGTAACATAATAAAATGACACTCCTGAATAGCAAACTGGCATTCTTGGACTGCAGCAATTGTACAACCATGAAACATCCCTGACAGAAAGCAAGATGAGGACAAAATATGATGTGACAGCATTGAACTAAAAACAAAATGGGGGGAAAAAAACCCTCACTTGAAAATTCAAACTGTTAACACTCTCAAAAGGAATATAACAAGAGTAAGGTCTGCAGTTTCCGAGATGGCTGCTCCCAGCTTTCCGTGACCCCCCCTGACATCAGGTTGTGACCCACCAAGTGGGTCTTGACCCACAGTTTGATTAACTCTGCTATAAGGAATAAGGATGTGCAACATTGGTGCCTTGGATTACTAGGTTGCGTGAAGCCTTTTGGCTGGTTAGTTATTGTACAGTATAAAGACTGTGAACTGGCCATTGTTTTACCTTGAGCCGCAGAGCAGAATTTCCAGCTCTAGCCACTGATCTCAAAGACCCACCAGAGCCCTGCTGCTGCTCTGATATTTTCGTAGTATTTGCAAAAGACTGAAAGAGAAATCACTTTTTCTTTGCTGTTCTCCCGTATCTTCCATATGCTCCCATGGGAAACTAGAAATAGCACCATGCTGAAGTCAAGATTTGTCATGTTAATAGTAACTTGAGAAGTAATGGCTGTTGAAGGGAGAACCTGTTACATTTTTTTCTGAACAGAGTGAAGATAGGTTTCAGCCTAATCCTGCTCATGTTTCTTTTCACCATGTTATGCTGTAGAGCTACATAACAAACATATCCCTGATTACTGGGGTAGGCAGTAGTATCTGTAGTATCATCCTTGCCTGCCCCTGTTTGTGAAGCTACTGAAAGCTAAGCAGCCAAGCTCCTGTCAACACAGTTGAGGTGGAAGCTGAGAGATAATCTATTAATTTAATTACAGCCATAACAGGGTGCAATTACTCTTCTAGAACAGTTTGCAGTGAGATATTGAGATGTAAATACACCATTCAGTCTGTTCCTGTACTTTCCATTAAATGACCTTATGGTGTTGACTGGAGAAATGAAGATGGCTGTATAGAAAATCTTCAACAAGATCGGTGTCTTGTAGGATGGGATAAATAAAGCCTTTTATCATCCCTTTCCATGTCGAACAGCTACCCTTCTCTGAATGGTCAAAGAGCCACCATGTAAAAACATGATGATAACTGAATATTCATTGCAGGACTCTGTAATTTTGACAATGATTGCTGTATTAATGATGTTTTAAATTCAGTCAGTATAAACTCTGATAAAGCCATGCATTCCACAAGAGCAACTGTAGGTGACATCTATTCTGTAAAGGTATCTTAGGACAGTGGTTCCTAAATGTTCGGGACACACCTAAAAAAAAAAAAGTTTCACTTTACCTGTTGCTTAAGGATCTGTGGCTATAATGGTGATTGGGCAGCAATGTTCCTTGATGCACATAGCCTAGTCTACCCTGTCAGTTTCTTGAACCACCAAAAATTAGGTCATTGAACCACCACCAAAAAAAAAAGGTAATTGGTAAATGAGTTTAATTGTCATCATTTCCCTCTTATCTACAATTTCTAGAAATTAGTTTTGTGAGGATACTGAAAGAAGAATCCCTATTCTCTGACAAAACTACAATTATCTGAAAGAGAAGCCATAACAGTTTAAGAGCACAATCCTAACCTGGAGTTAGGCTGGCGCAGTTAGGCCAGCAAAGTTTGGCGGGCACCAGGACCATCATAAAGCACTCTCAGAATCGGGAAGGATAGCGCACATCTTATCTGTGTGCTGGCCTTTCTGACTTCGAGAGTGGTCCAAACATACTTTACGATGGCCCTTATTGTGTAAGAATTGTTTATCCACTTCTTTGTAACCCCCTGAAAGATGCTTTCCACAGGTAAAAATGAAATGTTGCGACTAAATCCCACGATGTGTTCTAATCCATGTCTTGAAGACTCCAGCAAAAATTTTAATTATGTTATAAAATATAACCTTTCCCACTCAAAGTAGAATATGAAATAATTAGATGGTGAAATTCTGGGGTTTTAGTTTACTGCCGGTTTAAATCTTGTGAGCTTACTCCAAGCAGAATTAGGTGATTCATAGGAGAAGCAAGCAAACATTCTAATACATAAGTCCAATAAATGCAATAGATATGCCATTCGCTTCATTTTATTACCACTTCATAGTACCATCCAAGCCAGAATAAGGGCGCAATCCTAACTTGGAGTTAGGACGGCACAGTTAGGCCAGCAAAGTTTGGCCAGCCCAAGGGACACCGTAAAGCGCATTTGGACCACTCTCGGAGTCAGGGAGGATGGTGCACGTCTGTGTGTTGGCCTCTATGACTCTGAGAGTGGTCCAAACATACTTCACTATGTCCCTTGTGCCGGCCATACTTTGCTGGCCTAACTATGCCAGCCTATCTCCAGGTTAGGATTGTGCCCTAAGAGATCTTGCTGTAATTGCAGCAGAAGGAGACACTGTTGCATGAAATAATATGGAGATACTGACACATGGCAATTGACACAGATAGCAGAGTTTGGAATCAGGGAACAAGAATTGCTTCCCAAAGCTCATCTATTCAGAGGCTTTGAGCAGAGTACTTTCAACTTTTAAAGCTTCTCTTTCCATTCAGAATATGTACTTTATAAAAATCTCTGGAATGTTTGGTCCTCTAATTGTGTCGGATGGGAGGCCATATTCCACAACTGTAAACAATCAAGTATTTTTCCCCCAGTTTATATTTTATTTAAGACCTAGTTCAGACAACATGGGAAAACATTATTTTCCACTATGCAAACAATACAAGCTCTGGAGAACTGTAGACTTGTGTGTCTTCCCTCTGCCTCCTCCTCTATGCACTGGAGGAAAAGATCAATAGCTTCTAATTTTAAGCCAATCACAATACCCCATGTCCCCAATTCGGGTTTCTGTGTTTAGTTTTAACGAAGGTTTATTATAAACCAGGACCTGGAATCTGCGTTTGTTCTTACTGGGTTTGAACAAACCATGCTTAACAAAAGGCAAAGCTAAGTATAGTTTCAATGTACAGGCAGTTTAGTACAGACATTCTACTAAGTGCAGTTTTGAGTAAACCCATTGACAGCCCAAGCTATGCCTGTCTACTCAGAAGTAAGTTCTATTATATTCAATGGGGCTTACTCCCAGGAAAGTGTGTATAGGATTGCAGCCTGAGTTGTATATCATATGAAACTTCATTAAAAGAGGTTCAAAATAAGACCAACCCCAGCTCTATATCCCAACTGGTGTCTGAGATACAGCTAGTTAAAGTACCACTAGCATGCCATTTTTTGATAAAATTTTGAAAATTTACATAGCTATAAAATTTCACCTAGTGAAGATAGGCTGCTAAAATTGGGTATTTTGGCATTACACTGTAAGGCAAATGAGCACCCCAAATTTCATTAAAATCTAAGGAGGTCAATCGGAACGGTGTGATGATTTGACACAGAATTACCCTTTCCTAGGTTCTGATGCTTGGCAGAGTTGTGGTTAGTTTAAAAGTAGATGTTGTTGATGTTCTCCTTAGGCATGCAAAGGAAGATACAGGTCCATGTCTCATTCAGGAGCAGGAAATTGTGGTTTCCTGTGATGTTCAAACTGGACCTAACTCTTCTCTTGCCACCTGCAATGATCAACAAAGCTTTAAGTTGGTTTTCCTGCTGTTACATTCTTCGCCTGTGTTGTCAAGTGACCAGCACTATTAATAGCAACTCTTTGAAAGTTAGTAGAGTATATTACCATACTGTACCACTTGACTTCACCATTCCCAGACAACATCCCAGGTGTTGATAAATTCCCCCATTGTATCAGAAACTTCCTTGTACAATACACCATCCACACTTTCTTCAAAGTTCCCTGCTGGATAAACTGCATTTCAAACCTACTTTGGTATGATACCAGTTTGCTATGATTTCCTCTCCAAAATGTAGAGTATAGTTGTCCCCCTGTATGGGTGGACAGTATGTTCCATTTGCTACTACTTCCTTTAGCAAACAGCATGTTCTTAAGGAATTCTGGGGTGCGACTGGAAGCCACAAGCTGGCTACTCATCATTCTGGGGCACTCCTCAGTGCCATCAGAGAAGAGGCTTCAAAGTAAAGCTTCAAAGTACAGATGTGCCTCGGTATCTGCTGGTTCAGTATCCACTGTTTCAGGACGCAATCCTAACCTGAAGTTGGGCCAGCACAATTAGGCCAGTGAAGTTTGGCTGGTACAAGGGCCACCGTAAAGCACGTTTGGACCACTCTCAGAATCAGTGAGGATGATGCATGTCTGTGTGCTGGCCTCTTTGATTCTGAGAGTGTCCCTTGTTATGGCCAAACTTTGCTGGCCTGTGCCAGCCTAACTCCAGGTTAGGATTGTGCTCTCAGTTACCCACAGAAACTATGGTTACTGGGACGCCTATTTAAAAGATAGAGGAATACAAATATCTTTTTTTACCTTGTTCCCATAAAACTACTGATGTTCCCCTGTCTTTAAAAAGGTGCCCTCATTATCCACAGTTTCAGGTGTCCACATTGGGTGTGTGTGTCCAGAAGGGAACCCCAATGGATACTGGGGCATGCCTGTACTGTACTGCATTCAAAGAAGCCAATAAAAATGCATAGGAAGCAGTTTGAAGAACTGCCAACAAAGATGGACAGAAAGCAGGCTAGAGGGCTGTAAACAAAGATGGACTGCAAGAAGCCCCACAGAAGACCAGGAGCCAGTGACAAGAATGAAGACAGATGAGTCATGAACACTAAGGGGGTGATGGAACACAAAAGAGGAACTCGTGAACTGTGAACAACTGAAACCACGGAAAATGAGTCCACGATATTGGGGGGGGGGCACTGCATAGTGGTTTGAAGGTGTTGAGAATTCTTGTTAGAGATCTCTAAGCCCCCTCATGTGCCTACATTTCACATGCTGGTTCACAGTTAGTCCACACATGCATCTTCACCATTTGATGATTCCAGTGTCAGGTGCTGACTTGCATGTGTGAACGGGCCATTCCCAGATCCTGTGCCACAGACAGATTTGATACTGCTTCCAACAACCTGAAATGCAGAACTTTTTCAAGTGAAGCCTGTCACATATTCAGCCGGTACTCATGTGATCTCTGCATGTGTAAAGCAAACCTGAAAATAAATAGTTTCTCAAGGACAGGCGTGATTATAGTCTTGCTTTAAGAAAGAGAAGGAAAGGTGGTGGCTTAGGAACTAGTGAACCTGGACACACAGTAGACTATTATTAAATTTCTATTTAAATGTCACAAAAGAACCAGAATAGCATCGGAGTCTAAGAGACAAATATAGCTACAGGCTGTGCCTTTTGGATGATGGATATGACGGGAGACTCTACATCATTGTTGTAATGTCCTGCAGTATTGTCAGAATTAAAATGAAAGAAGTTGAATTCTCTTTGTTTATCTTGTCTGAAGAATACTGGATTAATGTGGTCCTATTAATACATACCTCAGCCCCATCTTCCCCATAACATGCACTGGCTGTCCTTGGGGGTGCTTTCATGTAATGTGGCCTGGGCAGTTCACAGACAAGTTCTTAATGACTTCTGCAGTTGCAATTGCATATTTTCAGCTGTAGCAATTGCAGGAATGTCTTCAGAAGAGCCGAAGTTGTACCTGTGACTGACCAAGGGCAGACACTGTATTCTTACTGTGGATGTGTTCCTGCAATCAGTTGAGTGCGTTGTGCCTCTCTGAACTGGGTGTGCGATAGAATGTGTGTGTGCGATAGAAGATGGGTCATTGTTTTCCATTGCTTTTGAGCAAATGTCTCTTGTTCTTGAAGAACACCTACGAAACTCTGTGCGTGTGTGTGTGTGGGGGGGGGGTTTCCTCTGACTTTGCCAGAAAGCCTAGAGCAAGGGTCTTCACATTTCGGCTTGGGGACTAGATGTGGCCCTTGGAAAGCCTTTATCCAGCCTGTGGGAAGTTTCTGGTCCCCTATGAGCCTCTGGCCCTCCTGACCTTGCTGGCTTGGGCCATACCCTCCAAGTTGTGCTCTTGTATGCTGAGGGTTCTCTGAGGGCCAGGGAGGTTTTTTTCAACTCTGGAGCCCCAATGGTATGACTCACTATAAGACAGCTTCGTATGCAGTGGAGGACACAACCCTGGGGAACAAAGGCTCAACAGTAGTGTGGGATGTGCACTGGCATGGTTTCTAATCAGATGTAGCCCATGCACACAACATGGAGTTCCCTGTGTCTGCCACTAAATATCTTGGAGATGAGAATAGGGTGCTCACAAAGTCTGTGCAGCCTGCAGGTCTCGGGTGTCCTTGTGTTTTGAGGGTGCAATCCAAGGGTGCCCAAGAGCTGACGCAAGCTTCTTGCATCAGCCCTGCCGTGTCCAAAAGTGCCATAAAGCACTTCCGCGCCAGCGTGAGGCGCGCAGTCAACGCAAGCAGTTGCGTCAGCCCTGGAGTGTGCCCAAGGTAAGCCACTTCTGTGCCAGACCCAAGTAGCCCATAGGGGTGGCTGGGGCCTACCTGGAGCAAGGGGACGAATGGGCCCTTGCCCCGTGGAGGCTCCAGCCCAGCGTTCCGGCTGCATGACGCCGCTGCTCCAGCCTTTTCCCAACCTGCACTGGATACAGCATAGGCCTGCCCGCCTGCCCAGGATTGCGCCCTCAAAGTCATGATGAGGGAGAAAGAAAGAAAGAAAGAAAGAAAGAAAGAAAGAAAGAAAGAAAGAAAGAAAGAAAGAAAGAAAGAAATTGTGTAATGTAAGCTCAAGAACATCCTCACTGGATGGCAGAGTTGTATGTATACAGACAGTTGCCTAGTTGCTGTGGTGAAAAGGACTTGCTCTCCGGTCACAGGTTGAAAAGTTGTAATGCCAGCTTTCTTTTGCTGCACAACTGGGCATGTACAGTCAGAAAGGTTCCTGCTTTATATTCTTCTATTTTCTTTTCTGTAGGAGTGCCTTAGAATGCTGGATAAGCTATTTTCTTTCTGACACTTGTATCCCAGTTTGCTCTATAAAAATATAAGCAAGATGGCAACCATGAATTGAACAGCCAAGAACAGCTATAAAATAATTGAAATAATTGAAAGGCTTGTTTTTAATGAGGTTAAAAGCAGCAGCAGCACTAAAATCTTCAAGAAAAACAATAACCCAGAAAGGCCAGCTGAAATAAAACTGTAATTGCTGCTCATCTAAAAGGTATGCTTGATGAGGTCAAGTATACTGCTTTTGGGATGTCCTTCCAGATTTGGGCATCACCATTGAAAAAGACATATCTCTCTAGTACTTGTCCCCAATATACATGATGGTAGGGGCATTGTGAAGGGCCGCAGAGATGGGGCAAAGTTGCCAGGCAGTCTGATTTGTAGGACTCACCTGGTTGCCCCTTGGTGGTCCTTTCAGGGATAGCAGGTTCAAGATTTTATGTAATTAAGGGGAGATGTAGTGCTTGTAATCCTCTGGTCCCAGGGTGTTTGGCTTTAAAAGTATAGTGCTCAAGTGGTGCCCGAGCTCACCTAGCAGGAATTGGGGAAGAGGTAAGGCACACAGGCAAGCCTCTTGACCTTCCGGCATATCTCTGGCTACTTTGGGGGGTGAATGTGACAGACATGGTGCCCTGACACAGATAGTCCTAGAAAGAGATAGTCCCCATCCCCTGGAAGGGAAGCATCCTTAAGAACATAAGAAGAGCCCTGCTGGATCAGGCCAAAGGCCCATCTAGTCCAGCTTCCTGTATCTCACAGCAGCCCCACCAGGTGCCCCAGGGAGGCATGAGACAACAAGATGCTTGGATCCTGTTGCCACTCCCTTGCACCCAGTACTCTGAAGTAGCCTACTACTAATGTAAGGAGGTTGCACAACCCATCATTGCCTATAGCCCACAATCGACTTTTCTTCCAGAAATCCGTCCAATCCCCTCTAGACCAGATGCCATCACCACCTCCTGTGGCAAAGAGTTCCACATATTAACTACCCGCTGGGTAAAAAAGTACTTCCTTTTATCTGTTTTAACTCTCCCAACCCTCAGTTTTAGCGGATGCCCCCTGGTTCTGGTGTTTTGAGAGAGGGAACAGAACATCCCTCTATCGACTATCCCTTCTGTGCATTATTTTGTATATCTCAATCATGTCCCCTCTCAGGCGCCTTTTTCCTAGGCTGAAGAGCCGTCCCCACTCTTCATGCCGTCTGGAGATAGTCCAGTTGCTGGAGTTCTCTGGATATGAAAGCTAGTTGCTACAGAAAAGCAGCAGGCTCTGGCATCACAATTCCGGCCATAGGTCCTAGACAGCTTGTCATTCTAAAAAGTGGGTCCCGGTGCTAAAATGTTTGAGAAGCACTGCCCTAGCAAGTCTTTAGGTTGCATTTCCTCTGTTCACCTCCAGAGTCTACAAGAGCATGACAGCAGTGTGCAGGTATTTTTGCAAGTGCTGGAACAAACAAAACTTTGAATAGAGTCCACAAACAAATTAGCAGCCAGTGAAACCAGTGAAGGGTTAGTATAATGTGATCGTATCTATCATCTCCACAGAAAAACCTGGCAGCCACAGTTTGAACTATTTGAAACACCAGGATTGTCTTCAAGGTGTTCTTTGTGTTCCTTCAAGGTGATCCTTCAAATGAGTCCCTTCATAAGGGACATTACCGTGATCTAACCTGGGAGTGATTATGTTAAAAGAAGCATTCAGTATTCAGAGCAATGATAACATACCATTTTTTATGTGATATTGAATCTTATACTGAAGGGTTATAGTAAGAAGGTAAACATGGTCATTTTGGAAATGGTAGGCTGATTGGCATGAGATATGTAAGAACAAGGTTCAATTTAAAGTAGGTTTTCTTTTCAGTTCACACATAGATTGGGAATTACAGAAGATGGGAGAGGGAGGGAAAGATGAAAGGTAAAAGTTTTTTAAAAGTTGTGCTGCATTTATCTGACACACCAAGCTCAAAAGGAAATTGAAAAGAAAAATGAGAGGGAAAATGAAAGGAGAAGAAAATAAGATATCAAAAGGAAAAACCCTGGTAGGCTATAAGCTATAGCTTGTTCAGGAGTATTGTCTGGTATTTCTGCAGTGAGCCTAAGTGGAAAAGATTTAAATCAGAAATTTTATACATAGAATTTAACTGGGGGAAAAATACTGTGTGTATCTTCCCACAACACATACTGGAGTAATGCTGATTATTCCAAGTGGTTATACTGTATTTGCTTTGCCCATGAATAAACCATTATGTAGCTAATAAAATATGGATTTCAAATCAGTAGATAATTCTTAAGGTGTTTTTTTTCTTCATTCAACTCAGAATTTCTTTCTCTCCCATTCTTTAATTCATTAGCTGTGTGAATCTCCGGCATTTTCTGGGGCTGCCAATTTAAACCATATACAGGAACTCACCCCCTGCTCAAAAGATGAAATTAAACTTGCCTCCCCTGTGTTTTCCATGCTTCTCTAACCACCCAAACAGTGCACAAAGCTGAAATATGAAAAAGCGTGCAATTATTGGCTTCCCATACTTGATGGAAGGGCCTGGCAGAATTTTAGGCAAAGGTATTTGGGTGGAGGACCCGGTTGGTGGGGCAGAGGAAAGCTTGAATAGATAAAAAAATTAAGGCTGCAAAGCAAAACACATTTACTAAAAGTAAGCCCCATTGAACACAATGGGACTGACTTCTGAATAAACATGCATAGGCTTGCAATGAACACTGCAAGACCAGGACTGTGACAGCAACATTAGATGCAGCCAAGGACTAAACAAGCCAAAACTGTTTATTTGATTTTTGAAAAAGAAAAAAAGAAAAAAAATCCTAATTCCCCCAAAGCAAAAAAAAAAGCAAAATAAAAATAAGAGAGTTTAGAAGTCACCTCAATTCTAAGAGTGCGATCCTAACCTGGTGTTAGACCGGCACTGTTAGGCCAGCAAAGTTTGGCTGGCACAATGGCCATCGTAAAGCATGTTCAGGACACTCTCAAAGCGGTCATCCACTGCACCATCCTCCCTGACTCCGAGAGTGGTCCAAACGCACTTTACGGTGGCCCTTGTGCTGGCCAAACTTTGATGACCTAACTGTGCAGGCCTAACTCCAGGTTAGGATTGCGTACTTAGAAATAGACCTGTGCCATGTGCAAGGCAGTACTCTGACATTATCTCTGAATCAACTCTTGGACTCGGAGAGAGAGAGAGAAAACAGCATCTTTTAACATCAGCAATAAAAGGAGAAGAGGTGATGATTTGAAAACATCTTAAGGGAGAGCAGGCCCATATTGCAGAATTAGTCGGCAATTGCTTGTTTGCTTGTTTGCTTGTTTGTTTAAAGAAAGCCCTCACCCTCTGCTTATTTGTCATTGTCTTCAGTGTGATGTCTGCATGAAGTCTGCAAAGAGATTTGAATATATTCTATAGTAAAACGAAGCATGAAAATAATGCCATAATTTTAGCTCCATTAATAGAGAGTACAGCTCTGAAGAATCTGGAGCTCAAAGTTGTCTTGGTCCTTAAATTTGCTCTTGCTCTCTATGAGCTTTTTAAATTTATTTTTGCATTTGTCAGGCTTGCCAACTGTTTTTAGGGCCTTAATTAATTGGCTCTTTCTACTGAGGAGAATAAACTGTTTTAGAAAATGTGAGGTTCATCGTCTCCTATCAGTAACGTGATACAGAAGGCAGTCTCATGCTTCGTAAACAAAGCTCAGAATGCTGGGATTCTTCCCGTTGGTAGTTTTGTATTCCAAGTGCATTTTTTGAAATTGTCAGTTTGTGAATTCGCAAGCTGTTAAAATGCTTCTTGCAACCTTTCCACATTTCCTAATTTGGTGTTCAGAAAGTATTTTCTTTCCATTCCTCTTCTCACTTTGGGCATCTTCAATGAAAGGGGAAAAATATATGCTGTTTTTGAAGCAACTCCACACATTACTGACTTTGCAAACCCACTTTTAGCTCACCTGCCACGATCTTCTGCTCTCGTTTATTACATATGCAACTGGAAAAAAAAAACCTCCTGTTAAAGGCACATGTCTTGGGAATCCCTTCGTCAGACTGCTAGGCGTGCTCTATGAAGTCTTGGGTCAGCTGTTCTGGTATAGTCACATTTCTTAAGCTTGAGAAAGCAGCCGTCTTTGGTTGGGTGTTGCATGCAGTTCTCACAACTGTACACTCAGCCCAGTCCATCAGGTAGCAACAGGCCTATTGGTTTCCTACAGGTGCCATTTATAATAAATATTTTTTAACCTGCCTTTCCAAAGTTCAAAGTAGTTTATAGCAGAAAAACCAAAGGTAAGTATAAGTTTGTTTTTAAAAAAAAAGTCACGTAAAAGAGACAAGAGATAGCAGATAAAACCATCGGCAGTGAAACAACAGGTGCAGATCCGAGGAGCCCATTGAGACAGCTGGCGCCTACCCTGTAGTAAGGGCATGAACATGCCCTGGTTACGTGCCCTGGATGCGGCGCAGGCAGTGATGTCATTCAGGGGGAACGGACCAGAACGGGCGTTCCGGATCCTAACGGGCTCCGTGGCTGGTTCCGGGTTCCTGACAAGTGCCAATCAAAAGTGAGTTCCTGTTCCTAAATCATTTGAATGACACCACTGGGCGCAGGCCCGCTCGTTGCAGCCCAAGTTAGGATTGCACCCTCAATTTAACAGACTTCAGAAATACAGTAACAAGCATTATTTGCTTCTTTGAAAATTAGTCCTGTATGTTTTGCACTTGCATGTGTACATAGTCATAAATCCATTAGCTTTAATGGTCTTCCTGCATTAGTGAACCTCCCTTTCCTCAGTTCGTCTGCTAAATTGAGATTTCACTGTTTTCACTCATAAACAGGGGAGGTCAAATGTTTTCTGGAAGCAAAAGGACTTCGTGCAGGGGTGCAAATAATCAGAGATGATTTGAGTGCAGTGATTCTCCATAAATAAGAAGTTGCATAGCCTGGACTCCAGCTAGTTGAGAATAATGCAGTATTACAAAAGACTATTTTTATTAAGAACAAGGTAAACACTTTATTATGAATTTCAGTTAGTGTCATATTTGAGAGCAATGTTTCTTGTGTAGAAGAGCCATAGAACTGCAAGCAAATATTGAGGTTACCATGGCTGTTAGCTGCAAGCATATTAATTTCTTGGCAGATGTGAGCGTTGGCACCAGTTTACCAGTACTTGCTTTTTTTCCCCCTGTGCCTAGAGCTGCCTTCCAAAATGGAGCTATTAATGTGATTTTAATCAACTGAGCTAGCATGACAGATTTATAATTGATCAAGGGTCGGTAAGCAGGTTTGGAAGGCAGAAGGGCAGCAGCTGTGAAGGACATTCAAGGTTAACTCATCCTCCTCCCCGTTGATAATGTTACACATACCTCATTGAGAAAAGGACTAACACTGTCACCCATAGAGGGCTGTGTATGGAGAACAATAATGCAGCTTAAATAATTCTGTTCTGTGAAGCCCATTTCCTCTTAGATACTGAGAAAATCCTTGGCCGCAGAGTGTGTTTTTTTAAAACTTGTGCCTGATGTCCCTAATCCCCTTGGCGATTTAAAAAAAATTTTTTTTTTGAAATGCTGTGATTTTTGAAATGCTGTTTGCTGGTCTTATTTATTTATTTATTTATTGGCTCAGAGTTATAATATTTCAGATGAGCAGGGGTAGGGGTCTGGGAAGTTATTCGTGTATTTTAAGAAAATCTCACCTTAGTAAAGAAAAAAAAAATTCCGTAGCAGGGTGGTTAGCATGGAAGACCCTGAGACGGAATCAGCTTAGTTTCTGCCATGAAATTAAACACAGTTGGGGAGGCTTTGCATATGATCCTGATAGAGCTTTGATACCTACCTATCCTTTGAAAGAACAGGTAGAAAAATTGAACAATTTCATGGAGTATAAGTCCGTCTGTTTCTATTAGGCATGATATTACTGTAGCTTAAATGATGGTCTAGAAGATGGAGCTATGGTCTATGTCTGCGTGCCAAAGGTCATCCCCATCAGGACCTCCTTTTGATCTGCACAACCTGTTGGAGATGACTACTGGTACTTTACTCTGTCTCTCAAGGCAATTCCTAACGTTCCTGGAAGATGATCTGACTCTATGGTAGCACTCACTGCTATATCCATGAAACTTGTTTTTTGAATCCACTGACAAGCAGGCATTAGAACGGCTGTGCTGAAGCAGATCAGAATCAACTGAGTTAAACGATCTGTTTCTAGTAGGGGTTGGGCAGCCAGAGTGCCCCTGGGAAGCCTATCTGTAAGTGATAGCTCTTCCCCTTGTTGGGCTTCAGAATCCAGACTTATTTCATTTAGAAACTAGAGTAGTAGTTCTCCAACGTTTTAGCACCAGGACCCACTTTTTAGAATGACAATCTGTCTGGAACCCACCGGAAGTGATGTCATGGCCAGAAGTGCCATCACTGTGATGTCAGAGCCTGCTGCTTTCCAGAGAATAAGTTGGGTTATTTCTCAGCCATAATAAATAAGTTGGCAGCAATGTTGGGTTATTTCTCAGCCATTTTCCAATAGCAAAGTGGATCAGAAAGAAAAAAAAAAGCCGATTTACAACCTTGACACAAGCAAAACAACTGCACAACGCTCCCGCTTTCCAGTGTTCCATCTACCCATATTTTCAATACAGTTGCTCTAGGTGCTTCGAGACCCACCTGAAATTGACTTGTCACCCAGTAATGGGTCCCAACCCACAGTTTGGGAACCACTGAACTAGAGAGGTTTTTTTGGGGGGGGGAAGTATTATAGTGATATTATAATGATTTACTTTGCCGTGTTCATATTTTGAGTGTTATCATGTTGGGTTGCTTTTAAATATATTATGATGGTAATCTGCCTGGCGGAAAGGATGGGATATGCAGATGTACATAAAATCCATTCCCACCATCTGGTCTGTTGGGCCTTCTTTACAAATGAAGCGGAGTGAGGCGGCAGCATTCTGAGTCGGTAGAATGAACCAGTTCAGGCTGCAGAGAGAGGATCACCTTTTTTGAGTGCTCTCCTACATTAATAACTTCTTTTTGCCTAAGGAAAACCAGCACAGCAGGCTGGAACATTAAGAACAGAAATACAAGAAAGGACCTACTAGATCAGTCTCATGGTGACGCAGTGGATAGATGTCTCTGATATCTGCTAAAACCTGGTTATCATCCACTTCCTTCGTGTTTGCCCCCAGGCTTTGGAATGCCCCCCAGGCTAACTGTATAGCTCAGTGGTTGTTTTGGCACTGGGTCCCCCTTTTTAGAATGACAGCCTGTCTGGGATCCATTGGAAGTGATGTCACGGCCGGCAGTGCCATCATTGTGACGCCAGAGCCTGCTGTATTCTCAAGGAAGCAGCAATAAGTTGGGTTATTTCTCAGTCATTTTCCAACAGCAAAGTGAATCTGAAAGGGGAAAAAAAGCCCATTTACAGTGTCAACATGAGTAAAACAACCACATAGCCCTCCCCCTTTTCCAGCATCCCATCTTCCCATATTTTCAATATGGCTGCTCTAGGTGCTTTGTGACTTACTTGAAATTGGCTCCCGACCCACAGTTTGGGATCCACGGATATGGCTACCTTCGGCAGAACCGCAGAAGCTGTTGAAATTTGGGCTGTTTCCCTGGGCCGTTGGGGTAAAAAGAGGATGCTGCTGTCCTTTGGTTCTCTTTTGCTGGTTGGTTCTTGTGGCTGACAACTCTTGTGTCTTAAATATTTCTGCTTACGGAGATAATAAAGAGGAAACACTCTGTTTGATGGAGAAAGCAGGCCTCAGCTTTATTTTACATAATCTGCAACACAGAGAACTTAAAGAACATCGCCAGCTGCGGCCGTACCTGAGCTGTGCGGACCTGGCCACAGTGACCCACGCCCTAGTGACATCTAGATTAGATTATTGCAATGCGCTCTACGTGGGGCTGCCTTTGAAGACGGTCCGGAAATTACAACTAGTACAGAACGCGGCGGCTCGGGTGGTTGCTGGGGCACATCGGTTTGACTCTGTCGAGCCGTTGCTTCAGCAGCTACACTGGCTGCCGGTTCTGTTCTGGGCCCAATTCAAGGTGCTAGTTTTGACTTTTAAAGCCCTTTACGGCTCGGGTCCAGGGTATTTGAGGGACCGCCTCCTTCCATATAATCCAACCCCGTACTCTTAGATCATCTGGAGGGGCCCTTTTGACTGTGCCGCCACCAGGAGAAGTGAGAGGGGCGGCGGCCAGGAAGAGGGCCTTCTCGGTGGTGGCCCCCCAACTTTGGAATACCCTCCCCTTAGAATTGAGAACTGCTCCCTCGTTGTTAACATTTCGGCGGGGGCTGAAGACCTTTTTATTTCAAAAAGCTTTTAATTGTTGACAGGCTGGCTGGCTGGTTTGTTATATTTTATATCGTATGATCCACAGGGCTTCTTGTTTTTAAATTTTATTGCTTTGTTTTTATTTTGTTTTATTGTATTGTTTTAATATTGTTTTTTAAATGGTTTTTTTAATGTTAAATTTCTATATTTTATGTTGTAATGCCGCCTTGGGTGCCTTTGGGCAAAAAGGCGGGATATAAATCTAATAAATAATAAATAATAATAACATTGTGGAGCAAAGATACTTCCCCATGAACTTCCTTCCTGCTTCTTGCGGCTCTGCTCTCTCCCAATCAGTTGACCAGGCCAGACGGCTCTGTCTCGTTGGCTTCACTGCACACAGCAATGAGATCGGACCTACTGCAGGGTACACCTGCTTGTACGTATTATTTGAATAAATGTGGCCCATTTAATCCAAACAATGTCTTGTCTGTTATTGATGATATGCAGGCACAAGGCGACTAAGGGCCAAATCCTAACCAACTTCCTTGCACTGACATGGCTGTTCCAACGGGGCATATGCTGCCTTCTGCAGTGGAGAAGTAGTTGTGATGGCCTCCTCAAGGTAAGGGAATATTTGTTCCCTTATCGTGGTTCTGGAAAGTTGGTTAGAATTGCACCCTTAGAAATTTAATTGAAAATTAAATAAAAACATCTAGCCCTTTCTCTCTGCCGCTTCCCATAAACCAGTATTCAGAATTATGACATATACTCTCTCTGCTTTGAGGCAGCGTACAGCCATCATGACTCCTGGCCATTGGAAGACTTGCCCTTCATGAATGTGTCTAATCCCCTTGTCAAGTCATTTAGGCTAGTGGTGGGCAACATCACAGCCTGTGGCAGTGAATATTACCCATTAATGATGCAGTGTGTGAAAAGTATGTCCTTTTTGTCTTTTCAGTGGTAGGCAAGGATTCTGTTTACACAGAGGTGCTGTTTTTACATGGGAGAGCATTCCAGAATGTTTTATCCTTCCTGTCTAGTTAGGGTAACTAGATTTTCAGAACCAAAAACTGGGACACAGCACGGCAAGATGTTGCTTTCAACGTTAATTGATATTATGGTACCTCTGTTCTTGATGACTGACTGCTTGGAATAGTAAATAAATTCAGTAGTGCTATCCAGCCGGTACGCTGGACGGGACTTACGTCTGATCGGCAGTCCGCCTGTTGCACCATGCCGCGTTTCGCCGCTTTCCTGCATGCCAGGGCAGACTGCCGATCAAACGTAAGTCCCGCCCAGCAGACTGCCGATCAAACGTAAGTCCTGCCCAGTGTACCGGCTGGATAGCACTACTGAATAAATTTCTGCCTTTCAGCAGTCAATCATGGAACTCAGTCCAGGATTAGTTAAAGCTGACTTTTCTTACAAACAATACTTTCAGAGTTGCCAGCTTCATTCTGTCATTCTCACATGTTCAGATATTGTTCATGCTGGACAAGATCTATTCCATGTTTGAATGAATGATACTGGTATTTATATACCGCCTTTCTTGGTCACTGGACTGCTCCTTTGACTTTAATTCAAGGCAATTCACGTAGGCAGGCTTTTTTCTAAACCCCGAGAATTTATTTATTTTTTACAAATAACAAAGAGGTTCTAATCTTTCAAGAACAGCTAAATTCAGACGGAACTTTCACAGTCTGGTCTTTCCTTGCTGGCTGCACAGTTGCCTTCACGCTGGCTGATAAGTGGCTGACAGACGGCTTCTTTGCTCTCACCGAAGAAACAGCTGGCCCAGCACAACTCCTCTCTCACTGGCAGGTGGAGACAGCACAGCTCAAAGCCTATTAGTTGCATTCTCAAGGTCTCACCACTCACGGAAGCTTCTGGTGTTCTCAAACTGGCAACCTTCAGATCTTATCTTCAGGCTTAACAGCGGCTCTACCTTCTTGACCAGACCTCCTACCTTGGTGGGTAGATGGTGGGTGCTGCTTTCCTTTGTGATGGGGGATGACAAACAAATAGTCAAATGCAGCAAGCTGCTGTTGCTGCAGACTGGCTGGCCTGATCACCAACCTGCAGGTGGCTAGGTGAGCAAACTGCTTCTGGTAGGAGCACCATGTGGCTCTGTTCGTCACTTCAGCTCAGCCATTTTCTTTCCTTCCAGTCCACAAACCCATTGGCAACTTGCACATCATCATGCAGCACTACCTCGCAAAAAAACAAGACCTTTGAGCAAATGTAGAGAAAGTCACATGGGACATGGGACATTTCCCAAAACACTGGGACAGTTATGGGGAAACCAGGATGTACGGTCATCCTACGTGTAGCGCTAAATGGCACCGTCCTATCTATTGCCTGTTTCTGCTGTATGTGTAGACCTTAATCAGACCGTGTGCAATCAAACTTTCAGAGTATCTGTATTGCACACTGGATGATAGTCTCTTCCCGCCACGGTTGAAATGCTGTTCCTGCTTGGATTTCTGGGAAACGCAACATTGAGATGTGACAGTGACTCTTATTGATCTTTCCACCTATTTGAGTTTGTGCACATGTTTAATTGCTCTGCCTCAACAGCAGCCACACCATTTTGACAGGCAGTGCGCTTCTGGATGTGCTGGCCTATTTCGTAGAGGAGATGTATGTATTTGGACAGGTCATTATGGTGGAGACTGCAGAACCCACACTCCGTGGCCTTTAGCTCCTTTAAGTGTGGCTGGGGAAAAAACTGGAAGCTTTCACAAAATCAAACCTTGTGGCTGGGAAAGGATAAATCAGTGCTTATATTTAAAGGTGACCTGACCCAGCAATATGCCATTTTGCAGTGTGCCTCCATCTCTGCGGCATCGTTTGGCTACTCGCATAATTAGGTGAAGCTGCATTTTGGCAGAAGTGCTGACAAAAGGGTCCTCTGTGAAATGGAGATCAGATTTAGAAAGGAGTGAGGGTGAGGGGTGAAGGGCTGGCAGGAATCAGTATAATTGCTGAGCACCAAAAATTCCTTCTTACTACTTTTTGTTCCTTCTCTGTGTGTATTACTCTCAAGCATTATGCTAGGGCTCAAACGACAAATGCCATCATTTGAGCCTAGTGGACTTCGGTGTACTGTATGTGAGTGTGCTCAGGCTTCAGGGCTTTAGCCATCGAAGGTAATGCCAAAACAAGCCTCTCAATTGGCAAGGTCTGCTGTAAATAGTGTTACCAGCTACAAACTGGGACAGAGTGCCTGTACTATTGTATGGAACTTAACTATTGTATGGAACTTTTGGCAGGTGCAGCTCAACATGGAAGGGTTTAACAAGCTGCATCTGCCAAAATTTCCTCTTCTGTGCAGTGGTTAAAGGTATAGGCACTCTGTCCCAGTTTGTAGCTGGTAACCCTAGCTATAAATGCTAGGAATCTGACTTTCTGCTCTTGTCTGGTCAACAGAGCAATCCCTTCTTCCAGAAGCACTATAGGCCCCCACTTTCACCAGATTCTCTATCTTGAGCCTTTAACCTCTAATGACTGATCTCAGGGAACCTGAGCTTGGAAACACACCCTCCTTACTAGATCTGGGTATGGCTTCACACCATCCAAAGCTGACCCTGTCTGCAGCCTCACTACTCACCCTTGTAAATGGCCTCTTTAGCTCTCTCTGGGCTATTGCAAGCTACTGTGTTTTAACGCAATGAAGTCTCAGCAGCTGCGAGGCTCAGTGGCATCTCTACAGGGAGGGCAGAGCTCTAGGTTTTGCAAGGAGCCTTACCCTGTCATGTAAATCCCTCCTCTCCCTTGCTGCTGTAGCCAGTAAGCAACGCCAAGATGTTGCTTTTCCTTATGAGGATTGGCTAAAACGGTGCAGGAAAGGAGTGATTTCCACTGCAAGATAAGACTTCTTGCAAAACTTAGAGCTCTGCCCTCCCTGTAGAGACGCCACTGGCGAGGCTGCAGTTCTCAGGCTTTGCTAAATAAGCAGGCAGACAGGAGGCAAAGTGTAGATGAAACAGCTCAGGCCTTACTAGAGATGTCAGGCAGACAGGCCAACTGGTGAAGTTCTCCAAGTGTCACTAAGTGGGCAAAAAAAGGTCATAGGGACAAATCTGCCAAAATAAATTAGAATCCTGCAGCTGAAGAATGGGCTGTTTAGTTCAAATCAGTGTGCTACTGATGTAGTTCAAATCAGCCCCCCCCCCGTCCACCTCTTTGCACCCCTTTCCTGTCTCATCCCCCTGCCAATTCGGCTCTTTTCTTAAGATCTCCTCCTCTTTCTCTTGGATTCCGACTGTGATTTGCCTACACTGAGCATTCATTTCCATACCTTCCAGGATTTTTCTCTAGTCATCCAGTCCAGGATCTTTAGTCTCACAAAGCTACTGTCCGCAGGATCTGTGTGAGGTTTTAATCCCGGCCAAATTGATAGTTTCTCCTTCCCTCCCTGCAACTTGACTGTAAACATTCTGACATGTTTGTTCCCTGAAGACTTGGAATGTTTGTGTACAGCCCACGTGCAGCCAATTTGTGTCAAAGATGTGACTGCGAAAAATTCAGTTTAATGTAAATAGAACTGAGACCAACTTCAGACACTGTGTGCATGGAGTAGTCTCTTATAAAAAAAGACCTCTATGGTTGTGGTCTGTATAGATTGACTTGATTGCATGATTATCCTTGTTAGCTCTTAAAATGTTGGAAGTTACTGGACGTGGACTTACAGCATAACCAGCAGATCTTCATAGATGCAGTTTATTACTGATACTGCTGTGTCACGGAACTCTTATCACATGTAAGCATCCTTGGGAAGCAGCCACTACACACATGACATATATGAAGATGATCCGAAAGATAGGGTTGTGTATAGCAGAGCATTTTGCACGATGTTTAATAGTGATCAGGACCTCTTGGTACCATTTGAGTCCTGGAGAATCAAAGGAAATGAATGGGTTTATTTGAAGAGAGTTGTCACACAAAAGATTTCTCTGGACCTTGAACATTCTTTAATGAAGTACAGGAGGCTTTATGTTCTCTTGGGTAGCATTTCACCCATGAAACGCTTTTTTGTGTGGGACAATCTGTACATTTGAAATAAATATTGGTCAAGAATACAGAAAGACTTGCTTGAGTAGTCTGTGTCAGTGCTATGGTTCAGATCAGGGGCATAGCTAATAAAAGTGTAACCTGATGCAAAGGGCAAAATATTGCCGTGAAGTGACATCACAACAGGAAGTGACATCACAGTTGTATTTTTGTTTTCAGTATTTTTCGGCCATAAATCTTGATGGAGCAAAGATTTTTCACTCTGATTTGTTTCACTGCATTCTCCATGATATTCTGCGTCAAATGATAAATAATATGACAGTATTATTCCTACAAATTGTGATTTTAACAAACTTCAATTTTTACATGACAGTTTTATTTTTATTTTCTGGGGTTTTTTGGGTGGGGACATAACTTTTGATAGAGTAAAGGATTAACACTCCGGTTTGTTTCATTGCATTCTGCATTAAATTTCCTTTCCAATGATATAGAACATGATGGTATTATTCATACATACCAAGATTTTCATAATTTTGGCCACTAATGTCAAGCCCAGCTGGTTGCCCCCCTAAAACTTGTTGCCCCCCTAAAACATAGTGCAGTTGCACCCTCCTGCACTTCTTTAGCTATGCCCCTAGTTCAGATTGTCCCAGATTCAAACTTTCTTAAGCTATTTTGAAAATCTCTTTGTGCTTCTGCTGTCATAATTATCGGAAATTGGGCACAACCATTACAGAGAAGGGTATTGAGCTGTGTCCCTGCCTTTGGTGGCTTAGAGTAACCTTTTGGTTTGTTCTCAACACACACTGCACCAGCAAAGCATTTTGTGTTGACATAATCAACAGCAAACACATCACATTTTTCATTGTTGAGGGTTTCCCCCTAATTGGTCTGCATGACATGGCAACAGAAATACCTTGCTTATGGCCTTTGCTGTAGTCTGAAATAGCATACTGCACAAAAGCAGGTATGTAACAGTGGTACGCGGTGACGTTCTGTGTGGAGGCACAGCACCATGGAGCCCAGTGACCTAGAAGTGACGTAACGCTTCCAGGTCATGGACAAGGCCTCCAAACGTGACAAGAACATCATTCTGATTGCATCTGAAGCCTTTCTGAGGCCCTTAGAGGCTGCGTGTGCCTTTGTGGGCCTGAGAAAGGCTACCAGATGCTACCGGAGAACATCTCTAGTCGCATCCTGGAGATCCGGAGAGGCTCAGTTACGCTGCCACCCTTGACCACTCATTCCTGTTGTATAATTGTTCTAATATTGATTGTTGTGAGCCACTCTGAAGGCCCCTGTTGGGACAGAAGGGCAGGATAGCAATTCTTACAAAGCAGTCCTTTGTATGTCTACTCAGAAGTAAGTCAAGTTAAATGCAAAAGGCCTTACTCCAGAAAGTATAGGATCACAGTCAGCGACGTCATTTACCCGGTACGCTGGGCGGGACTTACCTTTGAGCGGCAGTCCGCCTGTTGCGTCACGCCACATTCCGCCGCTTTCCCGCCCGCCGGTCCCGTCCGCCCGTCCGCTTTCCCGTCGGCCCGTTGCGTCACGCCGCATTCCGCCGCTTTCCCGCCCGCCGGGGC
>JAJKFI010000112.1:1956794-1970917 GCA_029204185.1 Lerista edwardsae | reverse complement strand
GCGGCGGAACGCGGCGTGACGCAACGGGCGGACTGCCGCTCAAAGGTAAGTCCCGCCCAGTGTACCGGGTGAATGACGCCGCTGATCACAGTCTAAATAAAATAGAACAATTTGGAGCCCAATCTTATCCTACATTCCAGCCCCAATAAAAGGGAACAAACATTCCCATGAGGAAGACGCTCAAGTAAACAAATAATTAAACAAATAATAAAACAAACCAGAATGCTTTGACTGGCCATATGGAAGCCCATCTTCCCTGACTTCTGTAGACTGCAAAAGTATAAAAACAGTGATGTAGTATCCAAAATCCACTCTATGGAACTTAAGTGAAGAAGAAGATTCCTTCAGTTTATAAGCTTAGCTTTCATAAATTTCAAGTGTTGTGGAGGCACTTAAGTGTGGAGTTATGAAAGCTTGAGCATGGGTTGAATGATCATTTTTTGGTTTTGTAGCTCTTAAGCATTGGGAACACAGTGCATAATGCATAGGGAGGTTCTCCTGCACAAGTCTCATTGTTTCAGTGGTGCTTTTGCGGGAAGATTGCCTGGCATTTGGCTAAGCTGGGTAGTCTGCTGGAACTTCTGTCCTTAGAGCTTGTGATCTACACCAGGTGTAGTTAAGCATTATTCATGTTTTAGTACCTGAATTATCTGCTCTTACTTGAAGTTGAGGAAGTTCTTAGACTGGAAACTGGAGGTGATTTATGTGGCTGGCTGGTATCCCTGGTATGCAGGCGACGTAAAAGAGGAGCCAACTCGACAATGACTGATGTAGCAAAGTCACTGAAAAGAATGAACAGGTACGGAATTCTTTTTCTGTTACAGTAACTAAAAAATGCATGACACTGTCATCCATTATTTAGCTAAAATTCATTTTCTGTAGCCGGAGTGGAGTTAATACACCTTACATGATCAGCGTTTCTTTTCCAGTAACTTTAGTTGAAAATACCTGTCTGTCATAGTGGCCTGTGCATCACAAAACACAACTTAGACCTGAGACAAACTTCACCTCAACCCCTGGTCCAGAAAAACCCTTTTCTATCCTTTCATTTTTAGAGCCTCCCTCCCTCCTATCGAGCTGATCCCCTCTGGATTAAATTATGAAAAATGACTTGCTGCATCTCACTTGGGCATTTGGTAGCTTCCATTAGCTCAGCTAATGGACAGGAATGGGAGAATTTAATTCAGATGACCATTATATTTGCTACTGTGGGCAGGAATCCCTTAGAAGAAATGGAGTAGCCTTCATCGTGAACAAGAGAGTGAGAACAGCAGTACTGGGGTATAACCTCAAAAATGATAGAATGATTTCCATTCGGATCCAAGGCAAACCTTTCAACATCACACTAATCCAAGTCTACGCCCCAACCACTGGTGCTGATGAGGAAGAAGTTGACCGCTTCTATGAAGACCTAGAACAGCTTCTAGAATTGACACCCAAAACAGATGTCCTTCTCATCATAGGGGATTGGAATGCTAAAGTAGGCAGTCAAGAGGTAAGAGGAATAACAGGCAAGTTTGGTCTTGGAGTACAAAATGAAGCAGGGCAAAGACTGATAGAGTTCTGTCAGGAGAACACATTAGTCATAGCAAACACCCTTTTCCAGCAACACAAACGGCGACTGTACACATGGACTTCACCAGACGGTCTACATCGAAATCAGATTGATTACATTCTTTGCAGCCAAAGATGGAAAAGTTCCATACAGGCAGTCAAAACAAGACCTGGAGCTGACTGTGGCTCAGATCATCAGCTTCTTCTTGCCAAATTCAGGCTTAAACTGAAAAAAGTAGGGAAAACCGCTAGGCCCTCCACGTATGACCTAAATCAGATCCCCTACGAATATACAGTGGAGGTGACAAATAGATTTAGGGGCTTAGATTTGGTAGACAGAGTGCCTGAAGAACTTTGGACGGAGGTCTGTAACATCGTACAGGAGGCAGCAACTAAAACCATCCCAAAGAGGAAGAAATGCAAGAAGGCAAAGTGGCTGTCTGACGAGGCTTTACAAATAGCTGAGGAAAGGAGAGAAGCCAAAAGCAAGGGAGAAAGGAAAAGATATACCCAACTGAATGCAGATTTCCAGAGAACAGCAAGGAGAGATAGGAAGGCCTTTCTGAATGAGCAATGCAAAGAAATAGAGGAAAACAACAGAATGGGGAGGACTAGAGATCTTTTCAAGAAAATTGGAGATGTCAAAGGACAATTTCATGCTAAGGTAGGCACAATAAAGGACAAAAGTGGCAAGGACCTAACAGAAGCAGATGAGATTAAGAAGAGGTGGCAAGAATACACAGAGGAACTCTATAAGGCCGATCTCAATGTTCCTGATAACCACAGTGGTACAGTCACTGAGCTCAAACCTGACATCCTGGAGAGTGAAGTCAAGTGGGCTTTAGAAAGCCTCACTAACAACAAAGCTAGTGGAGGTGACAGCATTCCAGCGGAATTACTCAAAATCTTAAAAGATGATGCTGTCCAAGTGCTGCTCTCCATATGCCAGCAAATTTGGAAAACCCAACAGTGGCCACAAGACTGGAAAAGATCAGTTTACATTCCAATCCCAAAGAAGGGCAATGCCAAAGATTGCTCAAATTACCGCACCATTGCACTCATTTCACATGCTAGCAAGGTCATGCTCAAAATCCTACAAGCTCGGCTTCAGCAGTATGTGAATCGAGAACTACCAGATGTACAAGCTGGTTTCCGAAGAGGCAGAGGAACTAGAGATCAAATTGCCAACCTTCGCTGGATCATGGAGAAAGCAAGAGAGTTCCAGAAAAACATCTACCTCTGCTTCATTGATTATGCTAAAGCCTTTGACTGTGTGGATCACAACAAACTGTGGCAAGTTCTTGAAGAGATGGGAGTTCCAGACCACCTGATCTGCCTTCTGAGAAACCTTTATGCGGGTCAGGAAGCAACAGTTAGAACTGGACATGGAACAACCGACTGGTTTAAAATTGGGAAAGGAGTACGACAAGGCTGTATATTGTCACCCTGCTTATTTAACTTATACGCAGAGTACATCATGAGGAAGGCAGGGCTGGATGACTCACAAGCTGGAATCAAGATTGCTGGGAGAAACATCAACAACCTCCGATATGCAGACGATACCACTCTACTGGCAGAAAGTGAGGAAGACCTAAAGAACCTTTTGATGAGGGTGAAAGAGGAAAGTGCCAAAATTGGTTTGAAGCTCAACATTAAAAAGACTAAGATCATGGCAACCACTCCCATCACTTCCTGGCAAATAGAAGGGGAAGAAATGGAAGCAGTGACAGACTTTATTTTCCTGGGCTCCAAGATCACCGCAGATGGTGACTGCAGCCATGAAATTAAAAGACGTTTACTTCTTGGGAAGAAAGCTATGGTGAACCTAGATAGCTTAATCAAAAGCCGAGACATCACCCTGCCAACAAAGGTCCGCATGGTCAAAGCGATGGTTTTCCCAGTAGCCATGTATGGCTGTGAGAGCTGGACCATAAGAAAGGCAGAGCGTCGAAGAATCGATGCTTTTGAATTATGGTGTTGGAGAAGACTCTTGAGAGTCCCCTGGACTGCAAAGAGATCCAATCGGTCAATTCTCCAGGAGGTCAAGCCTGATTGCTCCCTGGAAGGACAAATGCTGAAGCTGAAGCTCCAATACTTTGGCCACCTGATGAGAAGAGAGGACTCTTTAGAAAAGACCCTCATGCTGGGAAAGATTGAAGGCAAAAGGAGAAGGGGGCGACAGAGGATGAGATGGTTAGATAGTGTCACCGAAGCAATGAATATGAAATTGGGCGAACTCAGGAAGCTAGTGGAGGACAGGGAGGCCTGGCGTGCTGTGGTCCATGGGGTCGCGAAGAGTCGGACACGACTTAGCGACTGAACAACAACAACAACAACATTAGCTCAGCGCTCTTGAAATGGTGGACCACGACCCACCATAGAGCACAAAAGAGGGGCCATTTCCCCTTAAGGGGAGTAGCCCCAGGAAGCATCGCCTGCCGCCACCACAGTGATCGCAGACCCGCGGGCATTGACAGACATGTGCCCAACTTGGGAGGGGCCTGGGGGGTCCAGAAGGGTTGGGGAGGCCCATTGTCACCTCCACGGGCCTCCTGATTCTGAATATAGCTCAGTTGTACTAAGTCGGAGCTACAAACAGGAAGCTAACTTAGTCGGAGCTAACTTCCTGTTTCATGTCAAAGGTAGGGCACATGCCCCTCAATGCCTGCGGCACCACGATTGCTGCGGTACCACTGTATCCTCCCCCCAACCCCCGCCCTGCTCCCAAAAGCACTTACTGCGGCTTCAAAGTCCGAGTAGGAGTTTGAAGACCTCTGCATTAGCTTATGGAAAACACTTTTTAATTCAGCTTTGATCCTTTTTCCCCCTGTAAATTTATCACGGCTTTCCCATTTGCTGATACAAAAGTCTGGCAGTAATGCATACCGCTTGTAAGGTAAGTTAGTTTTACAGATCCTGGGAGGCGTCTCTAGGCCCGTCCAAGCTATTTTATTACCCATTGAAATTTGTTGGTGAAATTTCACTGAGACAAGAACAGCCAAGGACCCTGTGAGTCCAGGTGGAAACCAGGTGGCCCCGGCCTCAGTGTCTCCTTGTAACCTTTCTGATGGGACTGGAGTGAGGTAGCGCGTGCATGTGTGCAGGTGTGGGAGGTTAGCCCATAACTTTGTCGAAGGGCACCTGGGGTGGAAGTGGAAGGAAGGAATGCTAAATGGACACAGGTCCTACTGTTTAGCAGTGGCCTTTTGTCTCCTCTCCACTCTTCCTAGCTCAAACTGGAATTGGACTGGCAGTAGCTTTCTGCTACTATCCAAGATTAGGAAGTCTGGATCAAAATAGGCTGCCTCAGAAGTCTCTTTTTTGAATAAAGAGCCCCTAAATCCATGGCACATCCCCTTCGAAAACAAACAGTGGCAGAATATGCTGATGTGGGAAGCATGGCCACCTACCCCCTTCCTGAATAAACTGGATCAGACTGGAAAAGAAAAAGTCTAAAAAAAGTGTGTTAAATTGCTGAAGGAACAAAACAATCACAAGGAAGAATTTATGTTCTGGGTTTGGGATTTTTGTTCCTTAAATAGCTTGTTTTGTTGATCCAAATCAAACCAGATAGTGGAGAGATCAGCCACTGCTAACGTCTTCATTCTCCAAAGTGTGCTGTATAAGTTCCCTATGCAGGAACTGCTTGAGTGTTTTCCCATGTTTTCCAGAAGGCTTTCTGTGTTCACTGCAGGCACCTAACTTGGGAATGCACTTGGTAGAAAAATTCTGCTGAGTTAACTGGCAAGACTCACAAGAAATTAAAGAATGCACTTGTACACAGAGCATGAAAAGAATGAAGAGGCTTTGTTTCTTTGTCAGCAAACCTAAATTTTATATGCTTTGGGTAAAGTAAGCCATGTGAATTAAATATTATTTTGTCCTTCCAGTTAATATTATAAGAACGATAAAAATAGATTGATGTGGCCTCTTTCCCCCCCCCCTTCTGCTCACCCGTTCCTCCCGCCCAGTGTTCCAGCTGAATGACAATGCTGGCTGTTATTTGTCCACCTTTTCTGTTATCTCAGTGTTATTCAAACTATGGGTCGGGACCACTTGGCAGGTTGCGCCCTGACATCGGGTGAGTCGTGGAATGCTAGGAGCAGCCATCTTGGAAGCTGCAGACCTCACTCTTGCTATATTCCTTTTATAAGGAAGTTTGACTTGTCAAGGGTTATTTTTTAAAAAAATGATTGAATTTGGGAGAAGTATGCCATGTGAATTATTTTGTCCTTCCAGTTAATATTATAAGAACGATAAAAATAGATCGATGTGGCCTCTTTCCCCCCCTTCTGGAGTGATGTTGGCACGGCAACGGCCAACTTGGGGAGTGGCCAGCACTGCTGTGGCCGGGCTCCACGTGGATTTCTGCTGTGAAGGGGAAGAAGAACAGAACTCAGAGGTGGGAAATAAGGTCATGCGAATCCACTGGTGGGTTCATTTTTGGCACTTCTTCCCAGAAGCTTTTCCCACCAGAAGTTCCTGCTGTGAAAAATTACTGCAAACGTTAAACTGTGTGTTGTTGTTGTTTTAGATTTCATTACTGGGAGAACTGGGTTTTGTTGCTCTTAGGTCGTGTTCGTTTTTCCCATTCTAGCAGGCTCACCATACCAGCAACTTGAATTGCGAGCTCAAAGCTATTAAAGACGGCCGCCTCCTGGCGCAAACCTGGTGGCTTCCATATGTTATGGTAACAACATGGCGGCCTCCATGCATTTCATTTCAGTGACTCCTCTATGACCATTTTGCCATTTTTTAATTGAGCTGCTGTAGAAGCATGCTAGAGGCATGCTAGAAACGTCACTTCCTTTATTTCGTACTAGAAAAACTAATGTAGCTTTAATTTGCCAGGGATTGCCAAATATTTACTAGTAAGAACCTTAAAGGGGAAACTACAGTCCTCAGGATGAGGCTGAGAGTGCAATCCTAACCTGGAGTTAGACCCAGTAGCAAAATTTGGCCAGCACAAGGGCCATTGTAAAGTGCATTTGGACCATTCTCGGAGTCAGGGAGGATGGCACACATCTGTATGCTGGCCTCTCTAACTTAGCAGCACCATCCTGTCGCTTAGTGCTGGTGCGGGGATGCCTAGCAGCCCCCCATGTTGGCATTAAGGCAACAGGACCGGCGCTGCTGGCTGCGCCGTCCCTGCTGCGCCCGCGCTGAGCCTCTCTCGTGCAAGGCCTCAGTGTCTCCTTGTAACCTTTCTGATGGGACTGGAGTGAGGTAGCGTGTGCATGTGTGCAGGTGTGGGAGGTTAGCCCATAACTTTGTCCAAGGGCACCTGGGGTGGAAGTGGAAGGAAGGAATGCTAAATGGACACACAGGGACCACTTCGGTGGGAAGGGAACGGCGTTCCGTGTGCTACGGCGTATATGTGTGCTGGCCATATGTCCACAGAAGCTTGTCCTCGGACAAAACGCTGGCTCTACAGGCTTTGAAATGGAGATGAGCACCGCCCCCTACAGTTGGTCACGACTAGACCATTCGGTTGTGGGGAAGCCTTTACCTTTACCTTAGAGCCTCCTCTACGGTAAGCGAATGCTCCCTTGCCGTGAGGAGCGAACGCTCCCTCTTTATGCAGCGTCGGATATGGCGCTGCCAAGTCGGCCTCGCCATTCCGGCGCTGCATAGGATTGCGCCCTGAGAGTGGTCCAAACATACTTTATGGTGTCCCTTGTGCCGCCCAATCTTTGTGGCCTAACTGTGCCGGTCTAACTCCAGGTTGGCAGGTTGCCGGTCTAACTCCAGGTTGTCTCTCGGCTTTTTATTAAGAACTTAGACAACTTAATAAAAAGCCGAGATATCACCCTGCCAACAAAGGTTCGCATAGTCAAAGCTATGGTTTTCCCAGTAGCAATGTATGGCTGTGAGAGCTGGACCATAAGAAAGGCAGAGCGCCGAAGAATAGATGCTTTTGAATTATGGTGCTGGAGAAGACTCTTGAGAGTCCCCTGGACTGCAAGGAGGTCCAATCGGTCCATCCTACAGGAAGTCAAGCCTGATTGCTCCCTGGAAGGACAAATCCTGAAGCTGAAGCTCCAATACTTTGGCCACCTCATGAGAAGAGAGGACTCTTTAGAAAAGACCCTCATGCTGGGAGAGATTGAAGGCAAAAGGAGAAGGGGGCGGCAGAGGATGAGATGGTTAGAGAGTGTCACCGAAGCAATGAACATGAAATTGGGCGAACTCCGGAAGCTAGTGGAGGACAGGGAGGCCTGGCGTGCTGTGGTCCAGGGGGTCGCGAAGAGTCGGACACGACTTAGCGACTGAACAACAACTACTACTCCAGGTTAGAATTGCGCTCTAAGATTGGTGAGACTTTAGGAGTATAATGAAGACCTGAGGTGGAGACCGTTTCTCCTCCAGTGCTGCTTCTGGAAAGTGAGAAGGAGAGCGGGGGCTTGTAAGGGGGAAGAGAAAATTGATTCAAAGGAGGGATGGCAGAGACGGGGCCAGGTCTTTCTGCAATTCTTATGTCTGAAACAATCTTAAAAAGCCTGCGAGTATTCCAAGTCAAGACGGGAAGAGTTTTCCTGTCTGCAGCCTGACGTGGTACAGTCCTGGAGGAGAACATTCTGAACAGGTTGTTTAGCTTTGGAAGTCTGGTTGGATGTGAATAATGACAGCATCTTTGTTCTGGCTGTGATCCCTTAATGTCATGTGGTCTTGTTGTCATGTGGCTGAAGAATTGATTTATGATTAAATAAATCATATGAAAAGCAGCATAAAAGCTCACACTGAAAAAATTTGTGTGATGATAGCCATTCTATTTTTGATGCCTCCCCCAAAGTACATAAACATAAAATTAGAGGTAGGAGCGTTGCTGTGCATTGTAAAGCTCCGATTCTCTCAATTATGGCACAGTCAAGAACTGGTGAGGTCATGCAATGTTTGTCCCAATGGCTTAAATGCAGAATCCTCCCTCCTAGACGATCAACTGTAAATAATGGCTGGAATTTTATTTCTGAACATAAAAAGAGCCGAGTGGAAGTTTATTATAGAAAGATGTCAGACGGATACCTTAGGGGATAAAGAGGCAGAGAGAACGTGCTTGTTGTTGTGTGTGCGTTTTTTCCGGTAAAAAAGGAATTTGTGCCGATTAGTTTATGTAAACCTTGTCAGTTTGCTGTGAGCTGCGTTGATTGGCATGAAACCCTTCATATAGCATGAAGATTCATTAATGTAAGCTGTTGTGAGGGATGGAAGAGTACACCTACGGTATGATTTGCTTGTTGTGAATAAATACCAGATGGGCTTTGATTCCTGTAGCAGTCCACTGCCGTTAAAAATGATAAGTAGAATTGAGGCTGGGCAGTGCTTTGAGAAATCCGGTAGAAGCCTTGAGGCAGTTCTCAAAAGTAGAGACACTGCAAATATCCACATTTTCTCCACTTTCAGAACTGGATGTTTTTGGAAAGCCCACAGCCAAGCATTAAAAGCAGCAGCCCTTTCCTACTGTTTCCGCTGACTCCTGTCCACCTCCCCAAATACTGGCCCTGAATGAGGCAGGGCCTTTCCAGCAGGGACTACTTCCTACTGAGACTACAGCTCTCCCACTTGCACCTGCTAAAAATGGGATGGAAAACATTTTTATTTGGCAAGGCCCCCTCAACACTTCCCTTGTTATTGGTTTTAATGTGGCTATGTTAGTCTTTATTACTTTAAATATGTGTTTTATGATGATGATTGCCATCACGTTTTTGTAAACTATCTAATGGAAAATTGGCCTAAAATTGAGTAAATAACCTCAGTAAAAAATACGCGACTGAGCAGGAAACTCAGAAGCTTGAAGGGAAATGAATACCATTCATCAGCATTTTACTGAGATTGCCACAGGTGTCGCCAGAAACCGAGAATGTGAGAGTCAGTGTGGTGTAGTAGTCGGACTAGGACTAAGAGGGCAACCTGGAGTTAGGCCGGCACAGTTAGACCAGCAAACTTTGGCGGGCACAAGAGCCACCGTAAAGCATGTTTGGACCACTCTCTGAGTTAGGGAGAACGGTGCATGTCTGTGTGCTGGCCATCAGTGAGCATCGCCAAGCAACGTCTGTGTGCTTGGTCATCAGGCTCACCGACGGACTCTGGGCCTAATCTGCTTCACAGGGTTTCTGTGAGGATAAAATGAGAGAGATCCATGTTTGCCGCCATGAGCACTTTTGAGGAAAGGTGGGAAACAGACACAGTGGACCCTCTTTATCTGAGGGTGCCATATCCACAAATTTAATCATCCCACTGATGATACAGAGGAAGCCGCTTCCGGGTCATGCCAAGCCAGCGCCGCACTTTATTGGCTCCCTGAAACGTGACCCACAGAAACTTCCAGAAGCTACTTCCGGTTTTTTTGAGTCAATCTCTGGTTTGACAGGAAGTAGTGGAAGTAGTAGTAGTAGTAGTAGTACTTGTATTTATATACCGCCTTTCTTAGGTCACCAGATTTCTCTAATGACTAGAACTCAAGGCAGTTTACATAGGCAGACTTTATTCAGAAACCTGAAGATTTTTACAATTTTTACAGAAATGTTCTATCTTCCAAGAACTACACACATACAGATGGATCTTTCTGGATTTAGTCCTTTCTGGCCACCTGTTTGTCTTATTGCTGGCTGATAAGCGGCTTCCCTGCTCCCACCAGAGAAGCAGCTGACTTCGGCACAACTCCCCCTCACACAAGGCAGCCAGAGACAGCTCAGCTGTTAATCAGTCATAATTTACAGGTCTGCCGCTCACAGAGACTTCTGGTTGTCCCGAACAGGCAACCTTCAGATCTTCAGTTCAGATCTTCAGGCAAACGGAGGCATTAACCCTCTCAACTAAATCTTCTGCCCAAGTAGCTTCTGCAGGCCATTTTGAGGTCAATAGAGCAGGCTGCCAGCCTGGCATGAAACAGGAAAGCCCTCCGGAGACTCCTGGTGAGCATTGGGAGTGGACCCCAACAGTGGCATAGCAACCGGAGGGCAGTGCAGAAAGTACTGCAGGTGCCGCAACATGCCATGTAAGTGGCCTCTCCCCTTGCCATTGGAACCATTCTGGGTGGTGACAGCAATGTGCAGTAGACATTGTTTGGTTCAGTGAGCGCCTGCATGTTTCCGTCACCACCCAGAATGGCTTCAACGGCAAGTGCGTGGGGCTGCTTACACTGAATGCTGTGACGCCTGCAGTACTTAATGTGCTGCCCCCTGTAGCTAAGCCTCTGGACCCCAACATCAGTGGAATTCTTTATGCACAGGTAGGGGTGTGTGTGTGTGTGTGTGTGTGTGTGTGTGTGTGTGTAACCCCCATGGATAAGGAGGGCCCACTGTACGAGCAGTCCAATGTATAGGTGGTAAAAAGGTAAAGGTTTCCCCACGACTGAATGGTCTAGTTGTGACCCACTGTAGGGGGAGGTGCTCATCTCTGTCTCTAAGCCTGTAGAGCCGGCGTTTCTCCAAGGACAAGCTTCCGTGGTCATGTGGCCAGCATGACTATATGTTGTAGCGCACGGAACGACGTTACCTTCCCACTGAAGTGGTCCCTGTTTATATACTCGCATTTTTAATGTGCTTTTGAACTGCTAGGTTGGCAGGAGCTGGGAAAAGCAATGGGAGCTCACTCCGTCGCATGGTCTCGAACTGCCAACCTTCTGGTCAGAAAGCCCAGCAGCAGTGGTTTAACCCGCAGTGCCATATATATATATCCCATATATTCAGGGAAGTTAATATGTCTGAAAGCGTGTTTGATTTGAACATTATTTTTAATATAAGCCAAGTGAGAGGAATATGTTTTTCAGTATCAACTGCACAGTAAATATATTTGCTGTTCTGTAGTTACTTTATTAAACAAGCCATTCTTTCCTTCCTAGTATTTGTTTTGTTCATCTGGATTGTGGCTAAAGTAGTGGCTTAGCTTCCATTGCAATAAAACCTTGTGGGGAAAAAAAGAAGAGATTTTCCTGCTAGCTTTCAGTCACATGACAGGGCTGCGGCTTAAAAAGGATTAACCTGTGCAGAAGATAGAGGTCAGCGTCCAGTGGCTTAATCTGCTCCTGTTACAATTACTGTGCTGGCGCAACTCCAGCAAAGGCTGTTACATTAACGATGCAACTTTTAAGAAAGAGTGAGATGATGTTTTAGTTCAGTCTCCTTGCTCCAGATCCATTTCATTGTCAAGCGATAATCAACTGAACTCCTGCATCTCTTGGGAGATGCTCGCTAAATCAAGTTTTGGAAGCTTACAACTTCAGTTACTGTCGGAACAAAAGGAGTTGCCTTAGCCCGGGTCAACAGGGCTTTTTCTTGTTCCCTGTGCCTTCTAACATCTACATGAAATCATTGGGGGACATCACAGACTGGGGGGAGGGGAGGGGTTGGTGCTGGGTGGTCATCCATATGCAGATGGCTATCAGCTTAATACACCTGTGCCATTCCCAGCTGACGAAATTATGGATGTACTGAGCCTGTGTCAAAGCTCCTCTTTTGCACATTATCCCCCAAATAGGAAATCAGATGCATAAGAACATAAGAGCCCCACTGGATCAGGCCAAAGGCCCATCAAGTCCAGCTTCCTTTATCTCACAGTGGCCCACCAGATACTTCAGGGAGCACACAAGACAACTAGATACCTGCATCCTATTGCTACTCCCTTGTATCTGGCATTCAGAGGAAAATTTTTAGGTAAAATTCAGAGATAAACGATAACTTGCAACCCAATCTAGGCCTTAAGAACATAAGAGCCCCACTGGATCAGGCCAAAGGGCCATCTAGTTCAGCTTCCTGTATCTCAGTGGCCCCTCAGATACCTCAGGGAGCACACAAGACAACTAGATACCTGCATCTTGTTGCTACTCCCCTGCATCGGGCATTCACATTTGACCCATCTTTTCTGGCACTTTCTGGCAGTGCATGGAAAATGCTTCAATTATCACTGCATTTATTAACTCATATTCCACATTTCGAAAGCTTGCAATGGGTCCCTCATTCAGTCTTTAGGACAGTGGTTCTCAAATTGCACCACGGTGCCCCAGAGAGCCACAGCAAACTCACAGGAGAATCATGGGATTTTCCTTGCAGTCTGTTCTTATTGGCTCTCCAGGGCGCGGCCATCTTAGCTGGGCCTGATTCTGGCGTGATTACTGCCATGATAAGGCACTGTGGAAGAAGTGTGCCATGTCCACAATATGTTTGGGAGCTGATGCTCTAGGAGGATTTTGTTTATGTATTATGTGGCTAACTACAGTACCGTTTTTCTAATTTTCATTCAGCAATGGGAAGGGAAACCTTTAGCGAGAATGAGTTTTATTTTTGCTTTACTTTTCCACCATAAAGTCTGAGTAAACTATGTTATGCTGATTAATTTCAAGGAGTCTGTTAAGCTCTGATCAATCGGCTCCTGCCTTTTCTGTTATTCTCTGAGAGAGAAAGAGAACCCTAATTTGCAATGATTGTGCACCATAAATGAGCCTCAGTTTAAAAGTGCATTAGTAGTGTAACACCTAATGGATTACACAGAGTTGTGCTTTGTCTACATCCTAAAATTAAGAAGGGGCAAGTATAGTAGTCATGGGTTGTTCCCACCCCTTTTCCCCCTTTCCAGCTCATTAAATTTCTCACGCAGAGTGCAGCTGCATAATAAGTTCCAAAATATATCTTGAATAGCTCCCAAGTAGGAAATTCTTTCCCCCTTTTTCAGAACATTGTGCAAATAGAAATTTAATACAAGGACCAAAGGAAAAAATAAACAACTCCTCTCAATATTGGATGTCACATAGAACGTTTTATAAATGGTAGCCCAAAGGCGGGCTGACAAAAGCAGCAATAAAATGGCAATATGGATTAGCTCAACAGAAGCCTAAAACATGTACATGAAATAGTAATATATTCTTCTGTCTGTTTTTAGAATATGAGCCCTTCAGGGTAGGGACGGATTACATCTCATTCTTTGTAAAGAACCAATTTTGCAGGTGGTCCTATTTTAATTACTAAGAACAGCTTCAGTAAGGAAATCATAATACTATCGCTGTATTCTCACAACCTATCAGAACCAGGGTCAGGGAATGTGTAAAGAGACCAAATCTATCCATGTTTGCTAAAATGTCTGCAAGTACAGTACCTACCATATACAACATATGCGCATAGAGCTCCCGCTCTGTCACTGTATACAAGTATACAGTTGCACATGTGAATGCAGCCTTTCAATTGAACCCATGTAGATCAGTCAGTGGGCAGGGTCTACCACGCTGAGGGCGCAATCCTAAGCGGAGTTAGGCCGGCATATGCTAAACCAGCAAAGTTTGGCCGGCACAAGGGCTACCGTAAAATATGTTTGGACCGTTCTCGGAGTCAGAGACGCCAGCACACAGATGTGTGCCATCCTCCCTGACTCTGAGAGTGGTCCAAACATGCTTTATGGCAGCCCTTGTGCTGGCCAAATTTTGCTTAGTTTATGCCAGCCTAACTCTAGTTTATAGGGATGTGGTGGCGCAGCGAGTTAATCCGCTGTTGCTGGACTTTCGACCGCAAGGTTGGGAGTTCAAGACTGCGCGACGGAGTGAGCTCCCGTTGCTTGTCCCAGCTCCTGCCAACCTAGCAGTT
>JAJKFI010000112.1:1938386-1951794 GCA_029204185.1 Lerista edwardsae | reverse complement strand
AACTGCTAGGTTGGCAGGAGCTGGGACAAGCAACGGGAGCTCACTCCATCGCTGCGTCACCACATCCCATGTATTATATAAAAAATGTCAAATAATTTCACTACAAAAATGAAATACTCAGTTGTTGCCAGGTGTTGGTGGTGTGTCACCCAAAACGTTGTGACATGTCACCTTTATTATTATTATTTATTATTATTATTTATTTGATTTTTACCCCGCCTTTTTGCCCGGGGGCACTCAAGGCGGCATACAACATAAAAAATACAATATAAAATCAACATTAAAAAACAATTAAAAACAATGTTAAAAACAATACAACAAAATTAAAAACAGATACAATTTAAAAAACATGTCCAGTGGATCATAAAATTATAAAAATACACTCTTTGACACTCATGTCATAGGTTCACTATCACTGCCTTACAGTGCAATCCTAACCTAGAGTTAGGCTGGCACAGGCGAGCACAAGGGCCACTGTAAAGCATGTTTGGACCACTCTCAGAGACAGGGAGAACGGACGAGCGCCATCCTCCCTGACTCAAGAGAGTGGTCCAAACACGCTTTATGGTGTTGCTTGTGCTGGCCAAACCTTGCTGGCCTAACTTGTGCTGGCCTAACTCCAGGTTGAAATTGTGCCCTCATTTTACTGCATTTTTGGCCTGATGAGAAGTAAACATCCTTATTGATGACTCATCTTCTGGGTCCAGAGCAGCCAAAGCATCATGCAAACTTTGGTGCTTTACTGGGAAGACCTTTGCATTGAAGTATCAGTTTATGAATGGCTTCATCAGACCACAATTAACTTGCATTCATCTGAATGTGACATATTTCTATAGCGCCATATCATTAAGGTTGCTTAACAATGGTATTAATGCCAGGAAAATGCCACAACAACAATAGAACTAACATGTCATTAAGGTTGCTTAACCAGGTATTAAATAAAAGTGAATTTCTGAGCTATGCTTCTCTTTCTATACATCGAGGGACCCTTTGTATCAAAGTGAACCAAGAAGTGAATGAGAACAAACCATATGAGTCCTTGTAGCGCTTGCTTGCTTTTAACTGTGATTTTCTGATTTTTCCTTTTGAATTAGAAAGAAATCTTTCTATTGATCTGAACTGCTTTGGATTAAGTTCTTAATTAGGACAAGTGCTGTAGGAAAACTATACCATACCCTTCAGTGCTCTTTTGAAACAATCCTTTCTAAGCTCAATAGCTGCGTTTTTTAGAGTAGTTTTTCTGAGTGGCTCCCACGGTCTCTTCTGTCACAGTTGCTGTAAGATGGTTGGACTGTCTCTTCACTGTCAGTGCTTGCTGCTCTCTGTTGCCTGGAAAAAGTGCAGGTTGAGCCAGGCAATTTCATAGAATACTCCCAGCATGCTTCTGTACCACCTGAAATATTTTGTGCAGGGCACACTTGTAACTTAACGAGCCGTCAAGAATTTCTTCCATTACTAACCTGAGATGGAAACAGAGTACAGATAGCACTTAACTCCAGTCTCTTTCCCCATTTCATTTTTTTGAACATCCAGCTTGAGGAAGAGTTCTGTGTGACATCAAAAGCTGACATACTACATTGTGTACATGGCTTGGTCTTTTGAATGGTGCTGTCTTACCATTGCTGTTGTTGTTGTTCAGTCGCTAAGTCGTGTCCGACTCTTCGTGACCCCATGGACCACAGCATGCCAGGCCTCCCTGTCCTCCACTAGCTTCCGGAGTTCGCCCAATTTCATGCTCATTGCTTCGGTGACACTATCTAACCATCTCATCCTCTGCCGCCCCCTTCTCCTTTTGCCTTCCATCTTTCCCAGCATGAGGGTCTTTTCTAAAGAGTCCTCTCTCCTCATGAGGTGGCTTCAGCTTCAGGATTTGTCCTTCCAGGGAGCAATCAGGCTTGACTTCCTGGAGGAGCAATCAGGCTTGACTTCCTGGAGGATTGACCGATTGGTTCTCCTTGCAGTCCAGGGGACTCTCAAGAGTCTTCTCCAACACCATAATTCGAAAATTATGTGCTGTAATGGCAAGTGATTTTTTAATCATCATAGCAGGAATTTACAGCCCGATTCTAAGGCCGGCAGCCTACGCACTGCCCCAGCAATGGCCATTGCAAGTGTGCCGTAATACTGGGAGGGGAAAGGTGCCAGTGGGGAGGCCAGTTCCAGCTGGCATGGGGCTTCCGCACCACGTGGAGGCCCAGCAGCGGTATGTTCCCCACCAAGCAGCAGGAAGGTGGCGAAACTGGGTGAGGAGAGGGCGGGATTGGTGCTGTTTATGCCTAAGACGGGGGTGGCAGCCTCGGCTGTTGCTGAATTGTCTCCCTTCCTGGGCCTCGGAGCCTGGTTCTTTGGTTCTGCACCAGCTAAATAGCTAGGACAGATCCAAGTAGACCCATAGGGCTGCTGGGGTGTGACACAGGGTAAGAGAACTGAAGTTCCCTTTTAGAATTGGGACCCGTTTTTAGAACGACAATCTGTCCAGTATCCACCAGAAGTGATATAATGACCGGAAGTGCCATCGTCGTGACACCAGAGCCTCTCTCCTTTGCTCTGAGGAAACCCCCAGCTGTTCCCCTGGCCCTGCAGGATACAGTGATGGCCTTTTCAGCTGTACCTGGGGCAGCAGGCCCAATAAGATTGGGTTGTTAGACTCTTGAGTACAGTGGTTCCCAAACTGTGGGTTGGGACCCACCAGTGGGTTGGGAGCCAATTTCAGGTGGGGCGGGAAGCATCTAGGGCAGTCATATTGGAAATATGGGATGGTGGAAAGGGGGAGGGCTGTGGGGTTGTTGTGCTTGTGTCAAGGTTGTCAATAGCCTTTTTTGTTTGTGATTCACTTTGCTATTGGAGAATGACTGAGAAACTTATTGCTGCTTTTTTAGGCATCACAGTGATGGCACTTCTGGTCATTACATCAGTTCTGATGGATCCTGGACAGATAGTCGTTCTAAAAATGGGTCCCAGTTCTAAAAAGTTTGAGAACCACTGCTTAGAACCTTCTTCATTGGAGGCTGGGACACTTCTTTTTTTCCAAGGGCACAATGTTAGGAACAGAAGGATAGAAAACAAGATGCAGTAGGCTGCTAAGGTCTGAAGACATGAGAAGCTCCTTCCCACGTGGTTTTGGCTAAGTGAAATCATGTCATAGTCAACTGCCAGATCAAGGATTTGCAATGGCATTGTTAAAGTATGAGAGAAAATGCTTTGCACAAATGGCTTAGCATTTAGACAAGTGGAGCAGATCAATATTTGAAGGGCTTTTTTATTAAGTAATCGCATATTCAACAGTATCCAGCATCAAAATGTGTTTCCTAAAATTGCTTTGCATCTGCCCTTAAACAAATACTTTAAGTATCATCGTAGAGAGACTTCTGTGCTCAGAAAAGCTGGAAGAAAACCTTCCTCCTAGGCTGTTATTTGCCTCTGTCATATATATTGTGTAACCAATATACAGGGATGCATTGATTCAAAGTATAGCTATTTCTTCTGTTTTTTCTTCATAGAAGAAGCGATAGTAATCAAATGACCTCCAGTATATCCCTTGCCTACTTCCCCAAGCATTTAATTTACTCACATCAGAGGCCTGAATAATACTATACAATTCGCTCGGAGTCCTAGCAATTTTTGCCAGCCTTGATTCATTCTGTAGTAATAGAATATTTAGTTTTCACTGCTGTGAGAGAGATCTCTTTCCTTCACATTCAAGAAAAATCTGCATGAAGCGAAGAGGCTATAAATGCAGAATTTGATAAGGTAACAAGCCAGCGGCGTCATGCTACCAGTACGCTGGGCGGGAGGAACGGGTGAGCGGCAGCCCACCTGTTGCGTCACGCTCCATTTCACCATCTTCCCGGCCCCCCCCGTACCGGTAGCATGACGCCGCTGTAATAAGCCCTGGTGTAATCCAGAAGAGAACAAATCTAGAATAAGAGTGATGAATGTTTTCTGCATGACACTGTATGGAGACAGAGCCCTGTTTGTAGGCTTTTCTGAAGCACTGGTGTGGGAAGCAGGCCATTTTAATGAATCCTTGATTTGATCTAGAAGGCTTTACATAGTGCCATGCATAGAGCAAAGTCTACATGGATTTAAATTTGTTTTGGATTTAATGTCCATATATGCCTGTTTGAATTGGGCCTTGGTGGCTGGAAACTGTTCTGAGCAGTGATGTAGTTGCAGGGAGTCAAAACACTAAGGGTGCAATCCTAACCTGGAGTTAGGCTGGCACAATTAAGCCAGCAAATTAAGCCAGCACAATTAAGCCGGCTGGCACAAGGGACATAGCAAAGTGCGTTTGGACCACTCTCAGAGTCAGGGAGGATGGCGGACATCTGTGTGCTGGCCTCTCTGACTCCAAGAGTGGTTCAACCATGCTTTATGGTGTCCCTTGTACTTTGCCGGCCTAACTGTGCCAGCCTAACTCCAGGTTAGGATTGCACCCTAAATATTGATGGTGTGGTAATACATCGTCTAAGCAGTCCCTCCCCCTCACTGCTGGAGCCATACAAGGTCACAAAACGGAGGAGTATATTGGTTACACAGAGTCTCCTTGGCGTGTTCTCCTTGCCCCGCATGACTCCAGCAGCAAGGGGTAGGGGCTGCTTAGATGGTGCGGCCATCAATATTTAGTTGCCAAGCCATCAATATTTAGCATTTTAATCCCCCTCCAGCTACGCCACTGGTTTTGAGATTATTGAAATAAGGACTCCAGTGGTTCTGCAGTACCAGAAACCCATTCCACCTAGAGTGAATGCTAGACGGAAGGGTGTATGTAAGCCTTGGAGTTGTGTTTCCCCCCCCTCTCCTTATTGAAATGAGTGCCTTGGGTCAATGACATGACACTGTCTCCTGAGGCAGGTGAAGGTGCTTCTCTTTTGAAAGGAAACTAAGCATTTTCCAATGGGTGTATCCATGGAAACAGGCAAGCGCGTTTGTAAAGAGAGCCATGTGGGAAAGGACACATGCCAGCAAGTGTGTTCATGGCAACAAGAGACATTCACGAGGGACAGCGAGGAAAGGGAAGGTGAAGGAAAGAGACGTTGCTGGCCAGAACTGGTGTCAGCCATTTTGTAAAGGATATAACTTGGGCACGATTCAGCTTGACATGCTGAATCAAGGCACATCCTTTACCTCTAGTGTGTCGCTTTACTTTTTGGAAGGACAGGTTTTTCTTAGTGTACGAGTAGTGTCGGCTTCAGAGCTGGAGTGCCGATGCGGGAGTGCTGCTCGGCGCCCACACACCGGCACGCCACCCCTTGCGTCAATGCTATGACGTAGCATCAACGCAAGGAGAGAGGTAGGATTGCGCTGCCCAGTGACATTCCCATTTATACTATTATTCACTGCCGATGTACTTCCAGTAGCCAGTAGCCTTTATTGGCATGTATAGCACAAAATAAATCCATCCATCAGCATATGGCTGATTTCAAGGCCGCCTCCCTCCCAGGCTGGCGTGCCTACCGGCCTGCTCACATCCCGCCCTCATACCCCCCCCAAGCCCCCCCCCCCCCCCCCCCACCCCCCCCCCCGCCAAAAAAGGGCCCCCCGTGGGGGCCGGGTGGTTTGGGAAGGCACGGGAGGCACAACGGGACCGGTGCTGCCTGCAGTGCCAGTTTCATTGCTGTAGCGCCAATGCAGGGTGCTGCTTGGCACTCCCATGTCAGCGCTAGGTGTGCAGCGCTGACGCAACTCCATTCCGTCGACGCTGCACACCTTTTTGCGCTGTAAATAAGTTACACATTGCCAGACACGGTTCCTAGTACTTGGTACTCTGGACATACTTATGAACCTCTGACAGCGCAATCCTAAACCCCCCTTGGCGCCGACGCTGTGCTCTTGTGCCGGCCGGATGCTGTTGTGTATGTGCCGTAAAGCGCATCCGCATCGGTGCACTCGCAGCAGTGCAACGTTCGGGCGCTGCAGCAGTGCCGGCTGTGCACCAGGCGAGCGTCGGCGCCACTTGGTCAGCGCAGGGCATTCCAGAGGCGTTCCGGGAGCGTTACTAGGCGGCACTGTGGGTGGAGACCGCAGTTGTGACGCAGGATGGCCGTAGTGCCTTATCCTAAAGCCTGTCCCTGACCATGGCGACCTCGATTAGGGCCACTCCTGTCCATGTTCCTCTGCACCTGCAAAACAGCAGGCGCAGATCCGAGCAGGCCCATAGGGGTGACTGGGGCTTACGCCAGTGTAAGGGAAAAACCTCCCCTTGGCTTGCACTTTGCTGCTGCCGCCTCCTAATGGACCTTAGGATATTGCCTTGCTATGTCGGCCATACAAGGCTGGCACAGTATAGGATTGCGCCCTGAGAGTAGGAACTTGTGTGCTTCCAGAAAGAGGAGGAGCTCATGTTGCTAGAGCACAACAGGCCTTCTTCCATGTAGAAACATAACCCCTCCTTCCATCACAGGCATTTTGTGATGAGAACATTGGAAGACGTTCTCTTGACTATTAGCCAACAGATTCCTTTGAAATGTGGGTGGAAGCAGCCAAATGGTTTCAGTTCCTTCGCGTATTATCTAAAGGATTCTGGACACAAAAACATTTGATTCTCCCATTATGTCTCTCTCACACACACATCTTTGAAAAGCAAAAGGAAGCAAACATCAATTGCTTTTAAGCAAAAGCCAGCTTAGGGCTTGTAGCAATTCAGGGCCCAATTCGATCCACCTTTCTAGCACCGATGCAGCTGCAATGCAGCCCTGAGATAAGGGAACTAACATTCCCATACCTTGAGGAGGCCTCCATGACTGCTCTCCCACCATAGGATGCAGCCTGCGTTATGTTGGCACAGCTACAACAGTGCTGGAAAGTTGGATAGGATTGGGCCTTCAGTGCCTAGTTCCGCCTCCTCTTGGTGTTATTCCATTATGAAACCTAAAGAAAACTTTGCTAACTGGATGCATGCATTACATTCATAAGGTTAAGCACAGATGCTCATTTGCCTAGTATCAAATGTTGTGGGGTGGGGAACATACACACATACACACACAATCTATCTGTCTATTTTAGACAAGTGCAATGAGTTCTGGGAGACTGCATATTAGAAGAGGGAAAATGACACCTTATTGCAGTGTGTTAAGTCATTGTTTATTTGAGTTTTCCAAAAACTCCTTGGGGGTAAATATCGCAGCTTTGGATATGAGAAAGAAAAAACAGGTAAGCCAGTCACTACCATTCAATCTAAGTTATCTCCCAGGGTTTTTGTGCATTACAAGGGGGGAGAGTCATGAGACGATAAAAGTGGAAACTGTTCCCTGTGAACTCTTTAGATGTGCAATGCCCTAAACCAGGGGGAACGCACCTTGCAGTGTATTGCTAAGGTAACCCATATACTAGAGAACTACTTTTCTCCTTAAAAGATAATTGAGATATTAGCTTTTCTGCCAATTAATCCCAGGAATGGTTTTCCCTTTAGTTCAGCGTTTTACAACTTACCATATTTCCCTGCAAACATCAGATTTATTATTAGATGCTGCTTTATATTTCTCTAGCTGCAAAGTGAATAAACACGTCTTGAACCCTTTTTTTAAAAGAGAATGAATGTCACCCTATAGCGCATCAATCAAAATCCCTCTAGACAGATGGTGAAGCTTTTCTCTTTTGGATGCTTTTGAATGATTGAATAGTAGATTCAATTTCCTATACTTTATTCTGCTTCCCTTTCATTTTTGGTTGCCGGCTCATAAAGTGTGTGCTTCAGTGATATACAATGACGCTTGGACAAAATGAGTGATTTACTACTTCCTAGAAATATCACTTGACAAAGCATGCAAGAAAATCCAGATAAGGTATTCCAAGTCTGGTTTCCTTTCTTTAATGAAGAGGCACTTCATCCTTTTTCCTGGTGTCTCAAATCTTTGATCTTTGTGTAAAAGATGGTACTTTTTCAGAACTTCTCTGTACAGATGCCCAGTGTTATCGCAAAGTGATGTGTGACTCTCTTGGTGTCAGCATCTGTAATACTTTCTTTGCGAGTCTTTATGTTGTGTGGCTGTGATTTGGGCAGGGTGCAATCCTAACCTGGAGTTAGGTCAGAACAAGTCACTTGTGCCAGCCTAGGACTGTTGGAAACGGATATGCGCCGGCACTCCTGACTCTGAGAGTGGTCCAAATGCACTTTATGGTGCATTTATGACACTCCTGGGCCGCACAAATGACAGCTTAAGTTCAGGTTAGGATTGCACCCACAGTCTTGATGAGACAGTGTATAACATCTGTTCTCCATGAGGGAGCAATTCTGGCACTGCTTTGTTTCTGCACTGTTCAGTGTGCCAGCAGAGCGCACTTTACTACAGCTATTTTTTGGCCTGATTGTTCTCCTTTCCCACTGCCAGCAGCCTGAATTTTCAATGACAGGTGAATTCTTTCAGAAATGTCTGCCGGCACAGAACCAGGACTGTGTATACTTTGCACTTTGCACTTGACTCTGTGTCAAGGTATCCCAGAGCTGTGTCAGCTTTGGGACTGAGCCAGTCCTGTGCACAACTTTATGAAACGTGCCCCACAATTCAGATGTCATGAGGAAGAATATTTTTGTTCTTTATGCCTGAAAGCTATTAATCTTGCGAAATTTCACAGCATGTCTTTTGTAGGTATGATTTTTATGGATAGAGTTTCATTATTTTGGTACAGTTGCTTCATTTCCTTGGCACTAATGTGATAGCCAACATCTTAAAAATGAAAATTTTTAATTGTCTCATTCTGATATTTAGGGCGCAATCCTAACCTGGAGTTAGGCTGGCACAGTTAGGCCGGCACAATTTGACCGGCACAAGGGACACCATAAAGTATGTTTGGACCACTCTTGGTCAGAGAGGCCAGACTCCAAAGGTAGTCCAAACTCGCTTGATGCCAGCCAAATTTTGCTGGCCTAACTATGCTAGCCTAACTCCAGGTTAGGATTGTGCCCTTAAGCTGTGAAAGTTTTGATCACTTCTAAACTACTTCAGCTGTCAGTCATGTTACAAAAATTGCTTCTTGTGAGAGTAAATCTACTAATAGTATTCTAGAGTGGGCTTAAGTGACAATAATGGATCAATCCCTTCTTGCTTAATTCACCCAATCTGCTCTATTTCCTTCTGATTATCTTTCCTTCCCACTCATTGCCACAGAACACCTACTGCCTTTTTCCTTCTGATCTCCACAATATAATCTCATGGCTCTCCCTTTTTCCTCTTTGGACAAAGAACTATGGCCCTCAAATGGCCCAGTCCTAGCTGCGCTGTACGATGGCAGATCGTGTGATCTGCTGTTGTCAGAGGCGGATCTAAGGGGGGGGGCAAATCTGTAAGTTTTGCAAGAAGCCTTACCTTGCAGTGGAAAACACTCCTCTCCTGCACTGTTCTAGCCAATCCTCACAGGGAACAGCAACATCTTGGCGTTGCTTACTGGCTACAGCAGCAAGGGAGAGGAGGGATTTCATGACAGGGTAATATAAGGCTTCTTGCCAAACTTACAGATTTGCCCCCCCTTAGAGCCGCCTCTGGCTGTTGTATCAAGCAGGCAGCTAGTGTCATGGGCAGTGGTAAGAACTGGAGTGGGGAGCTGGCCGGGCTGGGGTAAGATGTGGTTTGATTTTGGTGGAAGCAGTGTCTGCTGAATCTTAGCCCCAGTGGTGTCATCTACTCCCCAGTAGACGGTTCGCTGGGCGGGAGTAGGGAGTGATTGACAGTCCGTCGATTCACTTCCGGTTTCTTCGCACGCCCCGCGCGGCTTTCCCTCGCCTCGGAGGGGGCGCCTGCTCGCCCAGGCACCCGGCGCGCCCCCCACCCATCCCCCAAGGCGAGCAGGCGCCCCCTCCGAGGCGAGGGAAAGCTGCACGGGGAGCGCGAAGAAACCGGAAGTGAATCGACGGACTGTCAATCGCTCCCTACTCCCGCCCAGCGAACCGTCTACTGGGGAGTAGATGACACCACTGCTTAGCCCCTTGTTTGGCTTCACCTCCAACGCCTCCTCAGACCTACGCTAACCAAAGAGCTGGCCTAGGCCCAAGGAAACATTTTGTGGACCAAACAGCCTATGGAGAGATAAGTAAAAAAAATGCACTCAGCTCTTCTGGGCTGTCTGCCAACCCATATCACGCTGCACGCACTATGTTGGGGATGCTGCATGCTGTGGAGTGGTCCTGGATAGGATTGGGCCTTGAAGCTGGTAGTGGAAGGAGGAAGAAAGGCCTGAATGGAAAACCACATGCCAAGATGCTCTAACACTGCACTGCGTTTCCCTGGCCGATACCAGTTTGCGGTAAACCAGATATGCTCATTTCTAGTTTATGGCTTTACATAGTTTAAAAAAAAAAAGTGGCTCAGTATGTTCCCAAAATAAATGGAAATTATTTTGAGTAGTATATTAAAGTATGAAGATAATGCAGTCATCAGCATTTTATAGGGGGGAAATGTGTTTCATAAGTGAAATAAATACTTCTGATTAACTATGTAGCACAGTGAATAGTTCAATTGGCGCATAATCCTCCAATGCATTCTTTTGTGTGTTTGAATATGTATGTATGTGCAAACAGCAAGAATAATGTTTTTTTGTCGCCTTAAAATATACAGTGGTTCAGCTAACTGTCAAAAGTTATACTAAAATAATTACCCTTTGGGCTGTAAATCAGCAGCCTCGGAATAGATTTTGAATACATAAACGCATCAGAAACCTCAATTAGGGAGGTTAATTTTAGCGGTTAATATTTCTGTGGTGGAAGGAAAGACAAATGCGAATCAGGGAGTTTCTGTGCTTGATGAACCTATCTTGTAAGTTCGGACCATATTTTCCATGGATGGAGAAACTCTAATGTTTGTGCTGTTGTCCTGGGCATATATTGTAGGTGTGACATCCAGGATCAGACGTCCCACAGCAAAGCTTTGGTTTACTTTGCAAGTCTATGTTTACTTTTCTGATTTTGAACAACGGTGGGATTGAATTTGCCTTATATCAGGGCTGCAGGAGAGAGCAGGGGGCTTTAATCCTGCTTTTCAGTGTGATCCTGTATCCCCCTCCCCCACTTGGCTGGTTTTTACTGGTGTGTGTGTGTGTGTGTGTGTGTGTGTGTGGAATGTTTTTTACTCTTGCTGGGAATGTTTTGCCCTCTTGGCAAATAGCAGGAGGAGACTCTAGATTGGAGCGGGGGTGGGGTGGGTGGGGGAAGGCCTCTTCCCCTGTTGCAATCCTGGTCTATGAGGCCGTTTCTGGGCGGGGGAGGGGGCAGAACATGGCAGGGGAGGCCGGAGTGAGGGAGTTCCTGCAGGCAGGGCAGCCCAGGGAGAGGGGGTGAGCTTGGATGTTGCTGTTAGGCTGCATGCAAACCCCTGTCCCTGCCCCACACAGCCCCAATTCGGGCCGCTGTGAGAGGCTCAAACTCTCTCAGAGGCTGCATTACCACCGGGCAAGGGAACATTCCTCCCCCTGTCCTATGCTAAGCTGCCGCCGCCTCCTAAGTTGGTTAGGAAGCAGCACAGGCCAGCTGTCCTGCCTGCACCTGTCCAAGTTAGGATTGTGCCCAGCGGTGTCATGCAGCCGGAACGCGGGGTGGGAGAAATGGGTGAGCGGCAACCCACCCGTTGCATTCCGGTCCATTTTGTGAGCGGGGGCGGGGAAGACGGCGAAACGGACCAGAACGCAACGGGCGGGCTGCCACTCACCCATTTCTCCTACTCAGTGTTCCGGCTGCATGACACCACTGATTGTGCCCTAAAAGGCAAAGGGTTTAGCGCTTTCTCCTTGTGTAGACTTAACTCTTGACTATGAAAATGGAAAGTTGGGCCTTAACAAAGATGAAGTGCTCACTGTCACTGGGTATGCATAATTGCGCATAAGTTCTCTGCACTTGTTGAAGAGACAACACATTTTATCCAGCACTCTTCATAACTTATTAGGCGAATGCTTTATTGCTTTGCATTGCTGACAGTGAATGATACTGCACGTCCTCAAGCGCTGTCTTCCGTCATCTGATGAATAGTAACAAAACTTTTTTAAAAATGCTGGCATAATGCACCTGAGAAATTTATTGGATCCCTGTTGGATAGATTCATTTTGGAAAGTACTGCATGGTCGTACTATATCATCAGCGTTCCTTCTTCAAGCCCCACTAGGGCTGAAATTTGGACTTGGAATGTGTCCAAACTGTCACAGGAAGGCTAAAGAATCCAAAGCACAGCTAGCTTTAGCAATAATCATTTTTATCACCATTTTAACTCCCATGGTTGGACACAACACTGTTATTCATGTAACCCAAATGTTTTTTAATATCAGGAGAGTTTTAAATGTGCTTGGAACGATCCCTTTCTGCCTCTATGGCCATGTGAGGCGGAGTGGAACAGTCATTATTCAAGAAACGTTGCGTTAAACAGACAGTTATATATGGAACAGAGCTCTACAACGAGCATGCACATATTTATTGTTTATTTATTCAATTTGTAGCCTGCCTTTTTCCCTGAAGGGCACCCAAGGTGGCAATATGGGCAATGCCATTTAATTCTTTAGCTAGAGAAATTTCTTTCTCCAAGAAAGCAGGAAACTTCATAGATGAAGCCGGAATCCAAGCCGGAACTTCATAGATGGTCCAAGCCGGAACTTCATAGATGGTCTTTCCAGATTACTATTCCTTTTCCACAAACTTGTTCCCATTTTCATTGTTTTCCTTCAATAGCCCTGCTGATGATCTCTTAGAGCGCACTCCTAACCTGGAGTTAGGCCGGCACAGTTAGGCCAGCAAAGTTTGGCTGGCACAAGGGAAACTGTAAAATATGTTTGAAATACTCTCAGAGCGCAATCCTAAACTGAGTTAGGCCGGCATAAAGTAAGCCAGCAAAGTTTGGCCAGCACAAGGGCCACCATAAAGTATGTTTGGACCACTCTCAGAGTCAGAGAGACCAGCACACAGACGTGAGCTATCCTCCCTGACTCCAAGAGCAGTCCAAACATGCTTTATGGTGGCCTTTGTGCTGGGCAAAATTTGCTGGCTTAGTTTATGCCGGCCTAACTCCAGTTTAGGATTGCGCTCTCAGAGTCAGGGAGAATTGTGCACGTCTGTGTGATTGCCTCTCTGATTCCGAGAGTGGTCCAAACATACTTTACGGTGTCCCTTGTGTCACCAAACTTTGCTGGCCTAACTTGTACCAGCCTAACTTGTGCTCATGATTTTCATGATTGGAATGCTGTGTTAAATGGACTTCAGACATGTTCATTCTTCTCCAATACTACATGGTATATTGACAGTGGTGTCAGCCTACCGGTTCGCTGGGCGGAGTTTTCACGGTCGCTGGGCGGGTTTCCACGGTGATCGGCAGCGTGCTCGCTGCGTTCCATTGCGTAATGGCGAAAGCCCGCCCACTGCAGCGGGCGGGCTTTCGCCATAACGCAACGGGACGCAGCGAGCACGCTGCCGATCACCGTGGAAACCCGCCCAGCGACC
>JAJKFI010000112.1:1904043-1923956 GCA_029204185.1 Lerista edwardsae | reverse complement strand
TCAGCCTACCGGTACGCTGGGCGTGTCTTCCGGGTGAGCGGCAGAGCAATCGCTGCGTTCTGTTGCGTAACGGCGAAAGCGAAAAGCTGAAAGACACTCACCCGGAAGACACGCCCAGCGTACCGGTAGGCTGACACTACTGGTACGGGTGATGAAACCGGAACCTTCACACACAATCCATTTGATCCCCAGCTGTTCTCTGAGGAAGGTAAGATGGTAGGAGAGGGGTGTGGAAGGGCAGAATGGGGGCAGAGCAGGGGCTTAACGGGGGGCAGGGAGACTCCTCCCAGCTTTCCACAACCCACCTGACATCAGGTGTGAGAAACAGTGGTCTAATCCAAATGAGATATTTGCACTTATATGTCACCACACCACACCATGTAGTTTTGGCAGGTGGCTGTAGTGAGATTGTGACATTCACATGATGTTTGGTGGATCTTCTTGATGGCTCTTTCTTAAAATAATTATATACCATAACACTTTTTTCCCCCCTGAGGTTGAACACCAGCATTTTGAACAAATAAAAGATACTTGAAGCATATTTCAAAGTTCTGCTCAAGGAGAAGCTACATAATTTTCAAGGGAAGCAAAATAATTTTTTATAAGTCAATTGAAATTTCTCAGGGGTCTTGCATATCCCTTTTCTTGTGTAAGATGGAAAAACTGTAAAGACCACATATTGACTATAATGCACTATAATCAGTTTATATGTAAGTACTGTATTAGGGCGCAATCTTAACTTGGAGTTAGGCCGGCAAAATTTGGCTGGTACAAGGGTATGTTTGAACCACTCTTGGAGTCAGGGAGGATGGTGCACATCTGTGTGCTGGTCTCTCTGACTCTGAAAGTGGTCCAAACGTACATTACGGTCTCCCTTGTGCCAGCCTAACTTTGCTGGCCTAACTATGCCAACCTAACACCAGATTGTGCTCTTAGAGAGAAAAAGTGTGTTGTTGTGCATTGAGCTCAATGGGCCCTATTCTCAGGTAAGTGTGTATAGGATTGCCAGCTAAAAAATGTTCATTTGTTTTCGGTATCCATCTGTGTACCTGTTTAAAACCTTGACTGCGCCACTTTAAGCTGAGTGTGTACAATCTTCTAAAAAGAAGCTTACAATTAAGCTGTGTAGTCTTTAGTAATCCTTTTAATTTATAATCACCACTATTCCTCATGATTATGTATATTTTTTCTAATGTGCAATAATAAATTCTATTAGGCTGTGCACATGTATGATTAAACTTCAGTGAATCAGGAAGGTCTAGAGGTTACACTTACCAATTGTGTTATGCATTTTGAATGCATACTTAAGACACTTTATTTACATTTAGGATAATTACAATTTATAACGAAGGAGGTGACTCATTATGGTTGAAAGAAAAGGGACATCTGGTGAAGAACAATTGTATTATGTATACAATTTGGAAAGATATTGGAAAGATCAACGTTTGAACTGTTAAATTTAATTAATTTGTGTAAAATGCTATAATTTTGAAATAAATCTGATGAAAGCCAAGCATGTTCAGTGAATAATCTAAATTCACTACAATGGCAATCCTATAAACATGTACTTGGCCATAAATTCTACTAAGAGCGCAATCCTAACCTGGAGTTAGGCTGGCACAGTCAGGCCAGCAAAGTTTGGCTGGCACAAGGGACATGTAAAGCACGTTTGGACCATTCTCGGAGTCAGGGAGGATGGTGCACATCTGTGTGCTGGCTTTTCTGACTCCGAGAGTGGTCCAAACATTCTTTATTCTGAGCTTAGTGGGGCTTACTTCTGAGTACGCGTACCTAGGATTGCACTGCAAAGGTGTCGGGAATGTTTTGAGTGAGTCCCTTTAAAAATAATTAGTGTCGTACAAACGTGTAAGCATGTATATGGCCAAATGGCTTTGGTGGAAAGTCTGTAACAGAAGTAGTTATTACTGTTGCCAACAATGCTTTATGAGAGTTTAGAAATCCTGGTCAATATGGGCCATTGTGGATGACATTTTAAAACCTAGCACAGGAACGGAGGGCAATTTGTGATGGACAAGGAAGAGAGACAGGCCATTCCTAGAGTTTAGGGGCCCAATCCTAATGGTCTTAGCATGGGTGGTGCGAGTGTACCGCCCATGCTTCTGTTGCAAAAGTGCCATGAGGCACCTCCAGTCCCAATGGTAAGCCATTACTCCTGGTGCTGGGTGGCCACCAGCCCAACACTGTCCCCCACTGGCAAGGGTGGACCACAAGTCGGTGAGAAGGGAGTACACCGGTTGCTGGCATTGTGGCAGGAGGGTGTTCCTGGGTGGGGGGAGGGGCGGAGTGGGGAGTGGGACTGGTGGCAACTTTCCCAACCTTTGTGTAAGGCTCCATGGCCTGATGTAGAGGCCATCACTTGTGCTGTGCTCTTATCCTGGAGGAAGGGGGCAAATTTCCTCTGCGGAGCCTATGGTGCCAGCCTGGATGCAGCAATAGCCATTTGATTACCACAGCTGCCGCAGGTGGTAGGGCAGCTCAGGATTGGGCTGCCCGCCCTTTACTGTGGGTGACAGATTATATAAAAGAAATCCTGGTTAGAACCAAATGCTTTGCAAGCTATGTAATGTTGGGGCTTTACCCCCTCCCCCCAAATTTTGGGCATTGTTAAATGTCATTAGTCAGGTTAAGCCAACTCAGAATCATCACAAGCCCTTCTTCACAAACACAGTCCTCCAAATCAGGCAAAGGTGCCACAACTTGCCTTGCCCACCTCACCTTGGAGAACAAAGTGCTTTCCGCTTGTGAGAAGGATGAGTGCTGCCCAGATTTCTTGCCCACCTTGAAACAGTGGACTTGAACAGGGACCATTCTGCAGTGACCCCTCGTCCAGCTCCAAGGTGAGACGGAATGTAGACATGGCCAAGGTTCCCAGAAGACCCTGCACTGCTTGTTCCTGCTCTTCAGCAGGAAGGGGAAGTGGAGGGATCTTTTGGCTGCAGGTTGTCAGACACGCATGGAACAATCCAAACCATGCATGGAAACTATTCTCCATATGAATTTCCCTGACTGAATGAGGCTGTTCCTCCCTGCCCACAACAGCAGCCACCAGTAGAATGCACTGGGGGTATCAAAAACTCTCCCTGGTGACGGCAAATCCTAATGCACACCTTGGAAATGTGCAGTGACCTGTGTGCAGAGCTGCTTCTGTGCGCAAGCATTTGCAGCAGCCTTCCGCATGAATACTGTATTGTGAAGATTGGCCTTCAGTAATTACCGAATCCCTGCGCACTGAAGCATCACTGAAGCGGTCAGTGGATTTCCGTGAGTTCATTAAACATTTTGTCATGACAGAGTAAAAGTGCTCTGACTTATGGAAACAAGGCAATGGCTTGACCCCAATGAAGTTGACAGGACAGGCTCTAGCTGGATTTTCTTTCATGGCAATGGTTTTGGGGAAAGCATTTTACCATGAGAGCAAAGGCAGACTTTCATTCTGAGGCTATTTCTAGTTCTAAAAGTGGCTTTCGACTCTGAAAGGGATAGTAGGGATATTATTGCAATCTAATGCAGGAAACTGATCATCCATCAAGTTTAAATTATAACTTGAGCCAAAATTATATTTTATATTGGAATGAGTTTCGTGCTTCAGCTGAGATTCAGCTCCTGCTAAGTTTTTATGCACACAAGAATGGAAGGAAATGTCTAGAATTAATTTCCATAATGAAAAGGAGGTTAAATGGATTTTATAAGGGGAGAAGACAAGTATGTTGTGCAACTTCCTCGGTGTAGTTTTGTCCTGGAAGACGTATGCTGAGGTCTGATGTAATACATGGGAGATATGGGAGTCATTTGCACAGGACCTAGACCCTGCCTTGTAGCCGGACAGCATGTTGTTCAGGAGGGCATAATCTGCAAGAAAGCTGGGGTGGTGTTGCGGTTCTGGTGTTCGACCTAGACTGGGAAGATCCAGGTTCAAATCCCTGTTCAGCCGTGAAGCTTCCTGGATGTCCTTGGGCCAATCAATCAATCAATCAATCAATCAATCAATCAATCAATCAACAGTATTTATATACGGCTTTTCAACACAAAGTTCACAAAGCGGTTTACAGGCAAAAAAATAATGTTAAATGGCTCCTTGTCCCAAAAGGGCTCACAAACTAAAAAATGCAGAACGCCACCAGCAACAGCCAATAGATAAGATACTGCACAGGGGTGAAGAGGGATAGTTTCTCTCCCCCTGCTTAATATAAGAGGAACACCACATGAAAAAGTGCCTCTTGCTCAGTTAGCAGAAGTTACTAGCTCTTACAGTGCAATCCTGTGCACGACTACTCAGAAGTAAGTCTCATTGTGTTCAATGGTGCTTACTCCCATGGAAGTATGTAAAGGATTGCAGCCTCAGTCTGTCTTTCACAGCGCAATCCTAGTATGCTCCTTGTGATGACACGACATCATCGCGTCGACGCAAGGGGAGGAGCGCCAGCCCGCGGGCACCGAACAGCACCCCTGCGTCAGCGCTGCATCTCTGAATCATGCATCTCTGCATCTCTGCCAGCAGCGTTGGCTTCAGAGCACCAACAGAGCACCTCCCTTGCGCCCACCAAAGATGGTTGGCACAAGGGATTCTCCATCCTTTGGAGATTGGGGGGAGGGGGGGAGGCGGGACTTGGGCAAAGCCTGGGCGGGCTTGAGAGATGGCTGTATGACCACTTCCTAAGCCTGTCAGCGAGGCCGCGCGGCCTCGAATCTGCGCCTACTCTTTAGCGGACGCAGATCCAAGAAGTACATAGGCTCAGGCTGGAGCCTCCCCTATGGTAAGGGAGCACACGCTCCTTTGCCACGGGGAGGCTCCAGTCCGTCCTGAACAACGTTGGATTTGGCACTTTCCAGCCGGCCTTGCTAATCCAGCGCTGTTCAGGATTGCGCCCTCAGTCTGATCTACCTCATAGGATTGTTGTGATGACAAAAATGGAGGGAAGGAACCGTGTACGACATGCTGAGAAACTTGAAGGAAGGTTAGTAGAATAGTAAAAATAACAATTTTTTTTGTTGCCAACGTCAAAATATAAGTGGAAAACAACTACGACTGTCAACCTTTTTAATCTCACGGCACACCGACAAGCTGTTTAGCAGGCGCAGACTGGACAAGGCCTCTGTCAGGGTTCTGAGCCCAGGAAGGGGGATAGGATTTGGCAGCGGAGGCCTCTTCTGGTTCTATCCTCCTCCTGGGCCTGTCCCTCCTCTCTCTCTCTCTCTCTCTCTCTCTCTCTCTCTCTGCCCTGGAACGCCACCCCCACCCCCACCCCCCACCCCCCCCACACCCCCTTGCCAACCAGTGCCTATGTGGTCTCCACCGGCAACTAAGCCTCGAACTGCAGTATTGGTGGGGTGACGCAGGCCTCCCCTCCAACCCTAAGGCTGCAGCGCTGGCACTGAGGCCTGCTAGGATCAGGCTGCCTGAGTTGTCGTAATTAACTGAGCACCTGTCTCCGCAGCTTGGTCATACTAAATGAATTGCTGCTGAAAAGTGCAGACGGGTCGGAATTAAATTTTTCAAACCAGGCCTCTCTAAGTAATCAGCACCGAATATGAAAATGTAGTGGGATTTGTTGTACTCGTCTGAACCGAATGTAATCCGTCAGATAAAAGTGAATGAATCCATGTGTGTCTCGATTTGATCTTTATTGCGGTTGCTAATTTAGTTGATAACTGAATGCCTGGCAACCTGTATATTTCGGATTAAAAGTGTATGGAACAATTCAGGAGTCTGAATTTCTTAAGGGAAGGGGATGGATTCCTCCCAACACAAGCACTGAATTTCCTAAGGGAGTGTACATGTGATGCCGCTGGCTGTCACACCAGGGAAATGATGATTGTGTTGGATCCAAAGGTGTCCTGCTGCTCATAGCAAGAGACATTTGATCATAGAAGGGCTGATCTACATCTCTCACTGGAGCACTGCTGAAGAACATTGAAATGAAATCTAAAAGTATTACTCAGCCTGGGCAACAGCTTGGACAGGGCCTTGCACAAGCAAAAGCAGGGCAGCTCCTACTGGACCAATTTCTTGTACTGCCGAATGAAGTTACATGACAACACTAGTGGCCATTTTCAATCCCTTTGATAGACATATTTCAGTAGAATTGGGGGTCAGGTCTCGTGTTACGTTTGTACTTGGGGACAATTTCCAGCTGGTATACTGCTTCAGTTCCTGGGGGGGGGGAGAGAGAGAATGCATATGTTGTTTGATTGGCTGGTTGATTGATTTGTGAGAGCGCAATCCTAACCTGGAGTTAGGCTGGCACGGTTAGGCCAGCAATGTTTGGCCGGCACCAGGGCCACCATAAAGTGTGTTTGGACTGCTTTCTGAGTCAGGGAGGATGGCGCACATCTGTGTGCTGGCCTCCTTGACTCCAAGAGTGGTCCCAATGCGCTTTACAGTGGCCCTTGTGCCAGCCAAACTTGGCTGATCTAACTGTGCGGGCCCAACTCCAGGTTAGGATTGCGCTCTGAGTCACTGTTTAGCCGTGAAGTTGCTTCTGTGCCCCCTGTAATTCCTATGCAGTCTAGGCAAGGTCGTGTAAATAGCTCCCAGACGTGCGGGCAGCCCAGTCCTGAGCTGCCTGGCCACCATGGGTGCAGCAGTAGCCAAATGGCCAAATGGCTACTGCTGCATACCACAGCAACCAGGCAGTTGCATAAGGCTCCGCAGGAGAAGCTGGGCAGCAATGGACTTCCCAGCACTTCCCTCTGTGCTGGCTATTTTGCCGGCGCAGAGAGCCTTCGTGTTGGGCTGCACGGCCCAATATGGAGGATAAGATCCGGCGGCGAAGGTCACCAATGATCCCCACCCCACTCTGCCTCTCCTCCTGCCCAGTTCTGCCCTCCCACCCCTCCTGAAAAGTGCATAACACCGATGAGCCATACACTTACCATTGCCAGCCGCGTGGTAATGCCTTACTGCCAGTGCTGGAGGTAAGTGCTTTACGGCACTTTTTGCGGCACACTGCCCACGCTGTAGGGCTCAGGATTGGGCCCCCAGTCTTTTGTGTATCTCTCTAGAAGAAAACAATCCTATCAAAAATGGCCCGGAACTCCCTGCTATTTGGAGAACAGATGGGGAGGGTGCAAAACAATAGCAATTCTTGTCATAAAATATTTAAAGAATGTCCACATGTGACTGCAAACTCTTGTTTTATCAAGATTTAATTCTCTGTAGGTGCTTCAACCTAGCAAAAGTAGCAGTACTTCAAGAAGACAGTCAATGCCACTAAAACTCTGATTAAATTATGCAGGCGATTTCATATTCAATATGAGACTTTAGGTACTTCTGTATTAATAGAGCTGGACATGACCTAAAAATGTCTTTGTCCTAGATTCCTTTTTCTGAGAAACATTGGTGACTTGTTTATTTGATCAAAATCAGCAGAAGCCCCAGAAATCTATTTGTGCAGCTCATGCACTGTTTAATATGGTTATATACGAAGTTCAAAATTAATACTGAATAGCTGCCTGAAAGTTTGCTGCTTGGTAGTTGTAATTTCTAAGTACTCTAACTGTAATGGAAATCGGTAGTCTGACTTCTAGGGTAAAATACAATTGGATTTCCGTACAAAAATGCAGAATTTGTTTAGTATGTTTTCAGTTTAATCCTGTCTTACATCTATATAAAACCAAGGTGAAAGCATGTCACGTAATCGCGTACAAAGTGCTTTATTGGGAGTAGACCAAACTTGCTTAGAGAGGCGGTCTTCAGTGACAATCCTAAAACCCTTTATTCTTTTGGAAAGGATTACTGTTTTTTCTAGATTCAACCATGATCCAACTTCCATCATATTGAGTCTTATATAGACTCAGATATGTTGAATTAAGCTGTAGTGTAGCAATTGAAAGAGACAGAGTACAATCCTAACCTGGAGTTAGGCCGGCACAGCTGGCCAGCCAAGTTTGGCCGGCACAAGGGACACTGTAACAGGTGTTTAGACCACTCTCGGAGTCAGGGGGATGGCGCACGTCTGTGTGCTGACCTCTCTGACTTGGAGACTAGTCCAGACATACTTTGCGGTGTCCTTTGTGCCAGCCAAACTTGGCTGGCCTAACTGTACTGCACAATAGGTCAGTCTAGAGGTCTTATTAGATATCTCTGGGATTTGGGAAAAGAAAGGCCCATAGCAGGTTATGGCCAAGAAAAAGCCCTGGATGAAATGAAATGAAACGTGAATGAGGAATAAAATGCTCATTGTTGTTGTTGTTGTTCAGTCGCTAAGTCGTGTCCGACTCTTCGCGACCCCATGGACCACAGCACGCCAGGCCTCCCTGTCCTCCACTAGCTTCCTGAGTTCGCCCAATTTCATATTCATTGCTTCGGTGACACTATCTAACCATCTCATCCTCTGTCGCCCCCTTCTCCTTTTGCCTTCAATCTTTCCCAGCATGAGGGTCTTTTCTAAAGAGTCCTCTCTTCTCATCAGGTGGCCAAAGTATTGGAGCTTCAGCTTCAGCATTTGTCCTTCCAGGGAGCAATCAGGCTTGACTTCCTGGAGAATTGACCGATTGGATCTCTTTGCAGTCCAGGGGACTCTCAAGAGTCTTCTCCAACACCATAATTCAAAAGCATCGATTCTTCGACGCTCTGCCTTTCTTATGGTCCAGCTCTCACAGCCATACATGGCTACTGGGAAAACCATCGCTTTGACTATGCGAACCTTTGTTGGCAGGGTGATGTCTCGGCTTTTGATTAAGCTATCTAGGTTCACCATAGCTTTCTTCCCAAGAAGTAAACGTCTTTTAATTTCATGGCTGCAGTCACCATCTGCGGTGATCTTGGAGCCCAGGAAAATAAAGTCTGTCACTGCTTCCATTTCTTCCCCTCCTATTTGCCAGGAAGTGATGGGAGTGGTTGCAATGATCTTAGTCTTTTTAATGTTGAGCTTCAAACCAATTTTGGCGCTTTCCTCTTTCACCCTCATCAAAAGGTTCTTTAGGTCTTCCTCACTTTCTGCCAGTAGAGTGGTATCGTCTGCATATCTGAGGTTGTTGATGTTTCTCCCAGCAATCTTGATTCCAGCTTGTGAGTCATCCAGCCCTGCCTTCCTCATGATGTACTCTGCGTATAAGTTAAATAAGCAGGGTGACAATATACAGCCTTGTCGTACTCCTTTCCCAATTTTAAACCAGTCGGTTGTTCCATGTCCAGTTCTAACTGTTGCTTCCTGACCCGCATAAAGGTTTCTCAGAAGGCAGATCAGGTGGTCTGGAACTCCCATCTCTTCAAGAACTTGCCACAGTTTGTTGTGATCCACACAATCAAAGGCTTTAGCATAATCAATGAAGCAGAGGTAGATGTTTTTCTGGAACTCTCTTGCTTTCTCCATGATCCAGCGAAGGTTGGCAATTTGATCTCTAGTTCCTCTGCCTCTTCGGAAACCAGCTTGTACATCTGGTAGTTCTCGATTCACATACTGCTGAAGCCGAGCTTGTAGGATTTTGAGCATGACCTTGCTAGCATGTGAAATGAGTGCAATGGTGCGGTAATTCGAGCAATCTTTGGCATTGCCCTTCTTTGGGATTGGAATGTAAACTGATCTTTTCCAGTCTTGTGGCCACTGTTGGGTTTTCCAAATTTGCTGGCATATGGAGAGCAGCACTTGGACAGCATCATCTTTTAAGATTTTGAGTAATTCCGCTGGAATGCTGTCACCTCCACTAGCTTTGTTGTTAGTGAGGCTTTCTAAAGCCCACTTGACTTCACTCTCCAGGATGTCAGGTTTGAGCTCAGTGACTGTACCACTGTGGTTATCAGGAACATTGAGATCGGCCTTATAGAGTTCCTCTGTGTATTCTTGCCACCTCTTCTTAATCTCATCTGCTTCTGTTAGGTCCTTGCCACTTTTGTCCTTTATTGTGCCTACCTTAGCATGAAATTGTCCTTTGACATCTCCAATTTTCTTGAAAAGATCTCTAGTCCTCCCCATTCTGTTGTTTTCCTCTATTTCTTTGCATTGCTCATTTAGAAAGGCCTTCCTATCTCTCCTTGCTGTTCTCTGGAAATCTGCATTCAGTTGGGTATATCTTTTCCTTTCTCCCTTGCTTTTGGCTTCTCTCCTTTCCTCAGCTATTTGTAAAGCCTCGTCAGACAGCCACTTTGCCTTCTTGCATTTCTTCCTCTTTGGGATGGTTTTAGTTGCTGCCTCCTGTACAATGTTACAGACCTCCGTCCAAAGTTCTTCAGGCACTCTGTCTACCAAATCTAAGCCCCTAAATCTATTTGTCACCTCCACTGTATATTCGTAGGGGATCTGATTTAGGTCATACGTGGAGGGCCTAGCGGTTTTCCCTACTTTTTTCAGTTTAAGCCTGAATTTGGCAAGAAGAAGCTGATGATCTGAGCCACAGTCAGCTCCAGGTCTTGTTTTGACTGCCTGTATGGAACTTTTCCATCTTTGGCTGCAAAGAATGTAATCAATCTGATTTTGATGTAGACCATCTGGTGAAGTCCATGTGTACAGTCGCCGTTTGTGTTGCTGGAAAAGGGTGTTTGCTATGACTAATGTGTTCTCCTGACAGAACTCTATCAGTCTTTGCCCTGCTTCATTTTGTACTCCAAGACCAAACTTGCCTGTTATTCCTCTTACCTCTTGACTGCCTACTTTAGCATTCCAATCCCCTATGATGAGAAGGACATCTGTTTTGGGTGTCAATTCTAGAAGCTGTTCTAGGTCTTCATAGAAGCGGTCAACTTCTTCCTCATCAGCACCAGTGGTTGGGGCGTAGACTTGGATTACTGTGATGTTGAAAGGTTTGCCTTGGATCCTAATGGAAATCATTCTATCATTTTTGAGGTTATACCCCAGTACTGCTGTTCTCACTCTCTTGTTCACAATGAAGGCTACTCCATTTCTTCTAAGGGATTCCTGCCCACAGTAGCAAATATAATGGTCATCTGAATTAAATTCTCCCATTCCTGTCCACTTTAGTTCACTAACTCCCAGGATGTCGATGTTCAGCCTTGACATCTCACGTTTGACCACATCTAGCTTGCCTTGATTCATAGATCTGACGTTCCAGGTTCCTATGTAGTATTGTTCTTTGCAGCATCGCACTTTCCTTTCACTTCCAGACACATCCACAGCTGAGCTTCCTTTCAGTTTTGGCCCAGCTACTTCACTCTTTCTGGAGCTACTAGTACTCGTGTTCTGCTCTTCCCCAGTAGCATAATGGACACCTTCCGACCTGAGGGTCTCATCTTCCAGTGTCATATCGTTTAGCCTTTTTGTTCTGTAATCCATGGGGTTTTCTTGGCAAGAGTACTGGAGTGGGTTGCCACTTCCTTCTCCAGCGGACCACGTTTAGTCAGAACTCTCTGCTGTGACCTGTCCATCTTGGGTAGCCCTACATGGCATAGCTCACAGCTTCATTGAGCTACTCAAGCCCCTTCGCCACGACAAGGCAGTGATCCATGAAAGGGATCATATAAAATGCTCATATAAAACTTTTAATGCATTATATTCTTTTCCCATACGTGTTCATTGGCTAGGAGTAATAATAGCATTATTATTAACTGTTATTGGTTCAGTAGTGAAGCAACAACTGGCTTTTCCACAGAATATGTCATTAGAGTTAACTTTTAATAAAACAAACATAAGGTCAGTTCTTCTTATGGGTAGTATATTTAAAATCCCATTCATATTCTTGTGGGTCTCAAAACCTGACCTCATTTGACTGGCATTTTGAAATGCCACTTTCAGAATTAAATTCTGCTGTGCCCTATGTCAGTCACAATCAATCTGTGAACTCCCCCCCTTCCAATTTTCTTATTGTTTGGCATTTGGGGAGTAGAATATTTGGATGTCTGCTGTTTTAAAAGCTGTTATTAAAATTGTCTGTCCTTTTTTATCGCTGCAGATGTTTTTGGCAGCTGCAGACAATTTATTTTGTTTACTGCCTACAAACAAATGAAGCAAATGGGCAATGAGTGCGTGCTTTGGAAAAGAGATTGCTGATGGGTCTGTCGGTTGAACAACCTGGTGTCACTGGAGTACTGGGACCGGCAGTCACAGCCCCAGCAAAAGACCTGACCCGATTTCCCCTTGCACGAGCACTTCTTTCGTAGATAGGCAGTGCATTGAATTGCATTGCGTGGGCTCCAAGGAGCTGCGTTCATTTCAGTGTGAAGTGTGACTTCATGCAAAGTATACTTGTACAAATGGGAAAGACTTTGCAGGTACGTGGGTGCTTCTGTGCCATACAAAATGCTTGATGGGATAGTGTCCTTCTAATTTACGTGCTTCTAATGTACATATGTGAAACAGTGGTGAGATACAGGAAGCTGGATTAGATGGGCCTTTGGCCTGATCCATCAGGGCTCTTCTTATGTCCTTAACATTTTACCTCATTGTCTATTTCTGATCCTCTAAGACAGCAGTTCTCAAACTGTGGGCTCAGGACCCACAAGTGGCCCGTGACCAGCGATGGGATCTGCAAATTGAGAAGGGGAACGCTGGGTGGGACTTCCACGGGACTTCCACATGATTGGCTGCCCGTCCACAGCGTTCTGTGGCTGCCCTGGCCTCGGGGGGGGGGCTGCCCCTGGTTGAGGTGCCCCACTGCAGCGCGCCCCCCACCCGTCCTCCGCAGCGAGCAGGAGCCCCCCCCCCGAGGCCAGGGCAGCCGTGGAACGCTGTGGACGGGCTGCCAATCATGTGTAAGTCCCGCCTACGTCCCACCCAGCTTTCCCCTTCTCAATTTGCAGATCCCATCACTGGCCATGACCCAATTTTTGTTGGGTTACGAAACTGACAGAGTAGATTAGGCTATATACATTGAAGGTTAAATACGGCTGTTACTTGGGTTGCGGGGAGCACTGCTGCCTATCTATCACCATTGGCATTTTTAAATTAGGCAGCAGCCTCTAAGGAGTTAGACTGTCACAGTTAGGCCAGCAAAGTTTGACTGGCACAAGGGCCACTGTAAAGCACGTTCAGACCACTCTTTGAGTCAGGGAGGATGGTACATGTCTGGGTGCTGGCCTCTCTGACTCGGAGCATGGTCCAAACATACGAACAAAATAAGGCTGCAATGCAGAACACATTTACCAAAAGTAAGCCCCACTGAATACAGTGGGACTTACTTCTGAGTAAACATGCATAGGCTTGCACTATGAGACCAGGACTGAGACAGTGACATTAGATGCAGCCAAGGACTTTGTCCTACAAAACTATTTATTTGACTTTTGAAAAAGGAAAAAAAAAAACCCTAGAAAATCTTAATTCCAGAAAACAACAAAATGCAAAATAAAAATAGAGAGTTTAGAAGTCACCTCAGTTCTAAGAGTGCAATCCTAACCTGGAGTTAGACTGGCACTATTAGGCCAGCAAAGTTTGGCTGGCACACTGTAAAGTATGTTTGGACCACTCTTGGAGTGATCATCCACTGTGCCATCCTCCCTGACTCCGAGAATGGTCCAAACGCACTTTACGGTGTCGCTTGTGCTGGCCAAACTTTGCTGGCCTAACTGTGCAGACCTAACTGCAGGTTAGGATTGCGCCCTCAGTTTGGTTCCCATCAAAAACCAAGTCCAGACCACATACAGTGATGACATGAGCCTCTCCGTGGAAGTCTTTTCAGAGAGTTAGTATTGTAAGTAAAAAGTCCAGATGCTGAACTGGGAAATGAAGTATCTCTTGTAAGGTACACTATGTGGGGGAAATTCCAAATAATCTGAGTTTCAATGACAGGTATGTCCTGAAAAAAGATAGCATCATAATGGTTAAGATTTCATGCTCAATGTTTGCTCTTTCTATAGATGTATTGACCAGTATTCCTCATGCCTACCATAGAGATTAACTTTGGTATCAAAGCTCCAAAAGCTTGGGACGCCTAGGTCAGTGGCGCCCCAAGAGGGGGGCAGGACCCTATATTTTGCAGAGCTCCACAACTTGCCCTGTAAACTACCTCTCCTCCTTGCTCTTGGAGCCATTCTGAGGAGTGAAAGCAATGTGGAGGAAATGACTCCACGTTTCTCTTGTTCCTTGGAATGGCCCCAAGAGAAAGGGGGGAGGACAGCTTCCACAACAAGTTGCAGAGCCCTGCAAAACATAGTGCCCTGCCCCCTTGAATGCCATTGGGCCTGTCTGTGGATGCTGTATGATTTCTCACAAAATGGCTACTCAGAATATCCAGACAAAAGAATGGTTCACACATGTATTGTTGTTGTTGTTCAGTCTCTAAGTCATGTCCGACTCTTCGCGACCCCATGGACCACAGCACGCCAGGCCTCCCTGTACTCCATTAGCTTCCTGAGTTCACCCAATTTCATGTTCATTGCTTTGGTGACACTCTCTAACCATCTCATCCTCTGCCACCCCCTTCTCCTTTTGCCTTCAATCTTTCCCAGCATGAGGGTCTTTTCTAAAGAGTCCTCTCTTCTCATGAGGTGGCCAAAGTACTTGAGCTTCAGCTTCAGAATTTGTCCTTCCAGGGAGCAATCAGGTTTGACTTCCTGGAAGATTGACCGATTGGATCTCCTTGCAGTCCAGGGGACTCTCAAGAGTCTTCTCCAACACCATAATTCGAAAGCATCTATTCTTCGGCGCTCTGCCTTTCTTATGGTCCAGCTCTCACAGCCATACATGGCTACTGGGAAAACCATAGCTTTGACTATGCGAACCTTTGTTGGCAGGGTGATGTCTCAGCTTTTGATTAAGTTGTCTAGGTTCGCCATAGTTTTTCTCCCAAGAAGTAAACGTCTTTTAATTTCATGGCTGCAGTCACCATCTGCGGTGATCTTGGAGCCCAGGAAAATAAAGTCTGTCACTGCTTCCATTTCTTCCCCTTCTATTTGCCAGGAAGTGATGGGAGTGGTTGCCATGATCTTCGTTTTTTTAATGTTGAGCTTCAAGCCAATTTTGGCACTTTCCTCTTTCACCCTCATCAGAAGGTTCTTGAGGTCTTCCTCACTTTCTGCCATTAGAGTGGTATCGTCTGCATATCTGAGGTTGTTGATATTTCTCCCAGCAATCTTGATTCCAGCTTGTGAATCATCCAGCCCTGCCTTCCTCATGATGTAACACACATGTACAGTACATTAATAACTTGATAATTCCAACATCCTTCTTAGACAATCAAATTTCACTTTTGTCACGCAATTATTCAGTAGAGGCCATGGACAAATTCAGGCGAGCATCATCACATGTACCATAACCAAGTAGCGCACATGAATGTGGGAACTGGTAAGTGTTCTGAAAAGGTTCTGCCTCCTTGGATAAGAAATATTTGATGCAGCCTGTAGAAAATGTCAGACAACCCTGTCAAAGGAAGGGTGTCAGTTCTGTCAGTACTACCGCAAAACAAACAAGATAACTGTGCTAAACATTGCAGATTGTTTTTCATTAACCAACAATTTCTCATTGATTGTACCCGCAACATTTTGTTCCACCGGTAAATAGTAAATTGTGCCACGAACGCATTGTTTACATTTGCACTTGACACAGTAGGGCTAAAGATGTTATGCAGAACTAACCATAGTCAAAAGCCAGGGAAAAAAGCAGAACAAAACAAGTGACTTGACCCACTTTTGAGGAGTAAATACACTTCTTGCTAATTATGAGAATTCAGAAAGGCCTTGAAATCCTTGTACCTGAACTAAACCCAAGCATGTGATTCTCTGAGAGAAGATCTGGAAGCATGAAACTGGCTTTAGGAAGCTTAGTTGTGTTCTTGGGGGAATTGTGTCCATTTTCAATTTCAGTGGGCTGTGTAATTCTCCTGCAGAACTAGGGAAATTACCATTGCACAAGCAAAATATCAGTGCAGAAAATGCATGACAAATTGAGACCTTATTGCCCAGTTCTATTTTTTTTTTACAAGTTGGAATTTTGCAGAATTTTCACATTAGACAAGATCTTCAGGTCTCTCACCCCTGAATCTCATGAAGAAACTGTAGCATGGTGGCTAATTGACACTCAGGGTGCAATCCTAACCTGGAGTTAGGCCGGCAAAGTTTGTCCGACACAAGCAACACAGTAAAGGATGTTTGGACCACTCTCAGAGTCAGTGAGGCCAGGACACAGACGTGCATCATCCTCCCTGACTCAGAGAGTGGTCCAAATGCACTTTACGGTGCCCCTTGTGCCAGCCAAACTTTGCTGGCCTAACTGTGCAGCCTAACTCCAGTTTAAGATTGCACCCTCAGTCACATGGAAACTGTTCAGTGTACAAATAATTTGTGTAAGGCGGAGGTGGCCAACCCTCAGCACGCCACGTGCCAGTTTTTATGTAGAGAATTTTGAACGTCCCACTTCACCTTAATGTCACTTTTAGCAATTACCACTATAGCTAAATAGAGCCTCCAAGTTTGGATGACATTGCTGGCAGCAGCAGTTCCTTCAGCTTGGAACTTTAATTCTGCCCTACATAGTGATGCTGCGAATTGAGCCTGCAAGCAAGCAGAGCAAACCTGCAAGGAAAACATGTGCTCTGCCACTGAGAGACAGTGGAGGAAGCCATAGCTCCATCATAGAGCAGCTGCTTTGCATGCAGGTCTTTGACAGCATGTCCAGATACTTCCTATCTCCAGAGAAAAAATTATCTGCACCCTTGGAGTACTGCTGATGTACTGCTGATGTGGCTGAGGGTGCAGTCCTATATAATCCTGGAATTAGTCCAGCACAGTTAGGCCAGCAAAGTTTGGCCAGCACAACGGTCATTGTAAAGCGTGTTTGGACCACTCTCGGAGTCAGGGAGAATGGCGCACATCTGTGTGCTGGCTTCTCTGACTCTGAGAGTGGTCCAAACATACTTTATGGTGTCCCTTGTGCTGGACAAAGTTTGCTGGCTTGGCTTATGCCGGCCTAACTCCAGTTTAGGATTGTGCGCTAACAAGGTATAATCCTAACCTGGGGTTAACAGGTCACAGTTAGGCCAGCAAAGTTTGGCTGGCACAAGGGCCATTGTAAAGTGTGTTTGGACCACTCTCGGAGTCAGGAAGGGTGACTCACGTCTGTGTGCTGGCCTCTCTGACTCTGAGTGGTCCAAACATATTTTACGGTGTCCTTTGTGCCAGCCAATCTTTGCTGGCCTAACAGTGCCAGCCTAACTCCAGGTTAGGATTGCGCTCAGTCAGATTTCTCCCAAACGTTCTGTACATGTATATGTATATTTGCCAGCATAGTTGTCACTGCCTCAGCAATTACTCCCATGTTTATCCAAATATATATCCAAATAAATCCGCCCATGTGTTCAGCATCGTGGAGTAGGCTACCACTGGCATGTTATGTAAGCACCTTCCAAGTCAGACCTCAGGGGTGGAAGTGTTTGCATATATGGAGACCACTGTGGGGGCAGCCAGTGCGGTAAATGACCTACTGTAAAAGAATGTCTTGCTCTCGGCATGCCATCCATTGAGCAGTGTTGAAGAATACGGATCAAGGTGATTACAACATCCTAAGCCAGTGACAAATGATGTTTTTTGTTGACGTAGTGCCTGCCATTGTCTTCTGTGGCTATTCAGTGTTGATGGTTACCAAGGCCTGACACAACCATTTGAGATTAATGAGGCTCTGTAACTAAACTGCTGCTGTGACATAAACAACATCAGCGAGCTTTGGAAATTTGTTTTTTGGTGATATTTCCGCAATGTCAAGCATTGTACTTGGTTATCATCCATTGCCTCTGCTAGTCATTGTGTGAGTGGCTGAGACGCAGTAGAGAAAAAGAGAGTGAGCGAGCGAACACATTTGAAATGCAATGCACAAGCCTCATTATACATACCAAAGTCAGCTAAATAATAACAAAATTTGCTGCATAGAGATTCCGTCATTTGTGCTCCTCTAAGGGCTCTTTGTTCTCTTTTGATGCACATGAACCAAATCATTTACATATTGTTGCATTGTTTCTCAGGACATATTTCACAGGATAGTCATTGTTTAGTCTTTGCTGGTATCCATCATTTGTTAATTTGCAGCATTAAACATAAAGGTTTTTGGCGGCTTTCACAGTGTGCCACGGACAGCCATTTTGGCAACAGATTTGGCTGTTCCCATAGCTGACTACGGCTGCAATCCTATCCACACATCCCTGAGAGTAAGCCCCACTGACTACTTAATAGGGGTGGGGGTTTTTGGTGATTTTTTTTCAAAATTTCTTGATTAAAATAGCAAATTGCAGTTTATGTGTTTTTATCCAATTTTTTATTGCATATGGTACAAACAGCATAATCAATAAGGGTGAATGGCCCCACAAAGACAAACAATCACACACTCTATCCTGAAATAACCTGCTCAAAAATCCCCAAGCTGCACTCTGGTTGCTGCTTGGAGCATCAAGAAACTGCTACTTACTACTTCCACATTCCTTTAAAGTCACCCCAGCATGCACTATGGATGATGAGCATGCATGTTCATGCAAAGTTTAAGCAAGCTTCCTCCTATTTCTGCCACTCCTCCTCCTGATCCCTTACTGAAAACTATTTGTAGATTCCTTAAAACTGTGTCAAAAATAAACAAAAGTGGTGTTACTTTTGTGAAATTGATCTAAATTTCTGTCGATTCGATTCGGAACCTTTATTGGCATATGTGCAGACATACAAATATGTATACATATATACAATATACACTTAAACCATAAATCAAAGCAATCTTGCCCCCCAAACCCCTCATACGTGGCTGCACTTCACCACATGGTGCAAAAAGGCGGCCACCTGTCCTATTAAATTTGGCTCCGTCGTCGAAAGTAGGTATTTCAGCATCTCGGACTCTGAGCTTTGATGCTTCCTTGTCAACGTTGGGTCTAAAAACTTCTTCCGGGCCCCGGAATGGAGTGGACAGTGAAAAATCAAGTGAGCAAGCGACTTGACCTCACCAAGGGCACAAAAACAATGTCTGTCATTATGAGGGGGTGCCCCTAAATCTGCCTTGTATTACTGCCGAGGGCATGGCGTAACGTCATCTGGCAAGCAAAAAGGCCCTTCTCTCCTGGGGGCATTTTAACAAGGTTAAGTATGCTGCAGGTTGTCCAATTATAATTGGAATCTGAACTTTGAGGAACTGAACCAAGGGAATCAACATCAATTCCGATTGTTCTTATTTTTTTTTCCAGGTTGGGGGTGCCGACAGGGGGATATGGATCTTTCAAGAGCTGATGCAGTGTTGGTTTGATTGTAATAATTTCTGTCAATCTATGTCAAAATAAGGAAATGCAGTGTTTTTCGGTTTTGACCTAAAATTCGTTTTATGTCATGCTTTCAGTAGAAATTCTCATTATTTAGCATTCTGTGTTGATCCCTGAAAAAAAACATCCCTACTGATTCGACATGCAGAGGATTGGGTTCTACCTTCCTCCCCATGGGATGCAGTGCATTCCCCATTGGCATGGCTGCCTCAGCTGGTTTTTGTTGTTGTTAGGATTGGGCAGCTGGTCCAACGTGTCTAGGTGAAGGTGCAAGCAGAAATCTAAAACCAGCAAAGGCTCAAAGTTAGTGAAGGTGCTCCATAAGCAGCTGCAACTGTTGACCAGCTAGTGGCAGTTTTTGTTGCTTCTTTATCTAGGGCTGTTGAAATTTTGGGATTGCCAGATGAATCAAGTGACACATCATATTTGACCCTAAAGGAGAAGCCCTTAAATTTGTTTAAAAATATATAAATTTGTACACGCTCACGTAATATATTTTAGAATATTAAGATACAAATATAGCCTTGGATGGTTTGGATTAGCTTCCTCTGCTCTTTTGGACAGGTGCAAGAGAGTATGAAGATTACTGCAAACAACTGCCAGCCAGGATAATTAGAAATCACAGCCTGTTGAATGCATGCAAGGTGTACACATGATCTTATTCAGGCCTGTTAATATGCATTGCAGCTGTGCCTCTTACCAGGAACAAGCTCTATGTTTTGGTATCAGCCCCAGTCAGTTCCCATCTCTGTTTTAGCCTTTTGAGAATGCCTTTTGCCAGTGTT
>JAJKFI010000112.1:1879162-1896289 GCA_029204185.1 Lerista edwardsae | reverse complement strand
CATACTTTACCGTGTCCCTTGTGCCAGCCAAACTTTGCTGGCCTAACCATGCCGGCCTAACTCCAGGTTAGGATTGCGCACTCAGTATGTTAATACAAGTGTTTTGTCTACAGTAAGAGCACTGAGAATCCATTTCCCACTGTTCCACTGTTAACTTCCACAAAACAGACAAAACATTCAGAAGGACATAGGTATCAGCAAATCGTAATGTTGCAATGAGTGTTGCAGTTAATAACGTCCTCCCACAAAAATCATATTATGGAACAAGACCACAGCATCTGTGTAAATTATTCAATCAGTGAATTACAATGGCAGAATTTAGATTCTTGATAGATAAAACGTATAAGGGTTTTTTTAGGTTCTTTATAGTAAGAGGCTGATTAAAGATACTGCAGTGTCCAGTAAACCTTAAAAATTTTCGTGCTTTGAAGGTTAAATGTGGACCTACAAATCAGTATCTAAGAACAGTTAGAGCACAATCCTAAACTGGAGTTAGGCCGGCATAAGCTAAGCCATCAAAGTTTGGTCAGCCCAAGGGCCACCGTAAAGCGTGTTTTGACTACTCTCAGAGTCAGGAATGATGGCTCACATCTGTGCGCTGGCCTCTGACTCCAAGAGTGGTCTGAACATACTTTACCGTGTCCCTTATGCTGGCCAAATTTTGCTAGCTTAGTTTATGCCAACTCAGCTTAGGATTGTGCCCTTAGAGTCTGATCCCGCATATTGGACTTCCGTAAACCTGCTTCTACATCTAGTATGGGAAAGCACTGCAGTGGATTCCTGAATTGACTTTGAAAGTTTGTATGCACCAAGCCTGAGTGCATACAAACTGAGCCAATTGGCCAGAAAAATGTTGGCTCCAGATTGCAGGAACTGGGCACGTTTAGCCTGGAGACAAGGGTGGTAGTCGGAGAGGAAATTTGTTGACAGTTGTTGAATATTTAAAAGACAGTGACAGAGGTGGAACAGCTGTTCATTCTATCCACTGAGGACAGAACAACAAAACTGACAAAAACACAAAAGGCTTAAGCTGCAAAGATTTGGTTAGATATCAGGAAATGTTTACCTCTAATTGCAGTGCAGCCTTGGAACAAGCTGCTATGGAACATGATATCAGCCACTTCCGAAAGCCATAGTGGAGTTCATTTGCCATGTTCCCATGAAATCAATACGTACAGCCTCCATGCCATGAACATTTCTTGTTAGTTGTTTGGCCCAATCCTAGGCGCCAGTAACGCTGGTGGAGTGACCACTGCGCTGGCCTACGGTATGGCAAAAGCACCACAAAGTGCACCGCAGCACCCAATGAGCAAGCTGTGCTGGCATGAAGGGTTTTGTTGGGGTTTGCACTGCAGTTTTGTAGTGTCAACGTTTATTGTGCTATACTAGCAAAGAGCTCAAGCTGTTTAGTGAAGATCCTTAGGATTGCTATCCTCTTCCCACCCTCTGCTGCATTTCCTTGTTTTAATATCAGAGGTGTGTGTGTGTTTTGTATGTGTTTGTTTGCAAATCCTCTGTTCATTTCTTAGGCACATTATTTACTATTCTTGTTAGTTGCTGTAAAGCATAAATTTCTGGATCCAAATGTATGGTTCAAAAGAAAGGTTTATTGTCATATTTGCAAATATGGGTGGCAAGCAAATGCCAAACAGAACAAGCTGCGTACCACACCCTTGCACAAAATGGGTGCAACAATTTATACTACTGAGGCGGAGTTCCTTACTGTATCTTCATTGGTTATTGCCCAGCCAACCAGTGGCGTTTCTACAGGGATGGCAAAGCTCTAAGTTTTGCAAGAAGCCTTACCTTGCAGTGGAAATCACTCCTCTCCTGCACTGTTTTAGCCAATCTTGGCGTTGCTTACTGGCTACAGCAGCAAGGGAGAGGAGGGATTTACATGACAGGGTAAGGCTTCTTGCAAAACTTAGAGCTTTGCCATCCCTGTAGAAACGCCTCTGCAGCCAACTGCTAGCACTCATGCAGAATAATTTACTCCCCCCTCCCTTCCTCCTTCATATGTACACCCCTCCTTTGCACATACTTTTACCCAGGATGCATAGGGATGGCTATTACGCTGACTCAATGCAAGTCTCACGCAAGGTTACAGCTGTATCTGGGTCCTGGGAATTTTCTTCTATGTATCAGTTTAGGAATACGCACAGCCCTCTAGAGAGAAACAGTAGGCCTTATATTTTAGTGTTGGAGTTCAAAATCACCATGCGTTTCTATTACTATTGATTTATATTCCACATTGCTAATGGTCTAGGTAGGATCCTGGTTATGAAAAAACACAGAGACATTTACAGCATTGAAACGTTCAATCATATTTTTGAAAAGAGTGAATTTTGGCCCTCATGGGAATTTTCGTATGCATTATTCATATAATTTAAATTGTGTAACAGGTGCTGTGCTGGCTGCCCTCACCATACCCCATTACTGCCATGTGCAATTAGAAGGAATTTCGTCTCAAAGGAAAGAAACCTCCTCATAGATTTGCTGAGCCATCTCCCCTCCCACCCCCAATAGTGAATGTTCCCCACACTTCCATTGGCACCTGTGCTTCTGAATGCATCCTTTGTCAGTTGCAACTGTGTTCCATATTATTAATTCATGTCCTCTCCAGGAAACCCTGGGAACGGTGGATTTGTCACAGACGAGGAACATCAAGCTCAGCACCCTCACAAAAATACAATTTTTTAGGTCCACAAAGAGACATGTTTAAATGTGCAGTGCAGATGTACCCTAAGATTCTCTGCAGTGTTGTGAGAGTAGTGGTCACGCACAACTAATTTGTTAGTTGGATGTACTTTAAAAAAGAAGAAGAGTTAAGGTGAGAAACCCAAGATCATTAAACTGGAGGGAAAGGAGCCCACAGCTCAGTTGTAGAATGTGTGTTTGTATTCAGATGGACCCAGGTTCAATTCCTTGCATCACTAGGTAGAACAACAACAAAAAAAAAGTTCTGAAATTCTCCTGTCAGTCTGTGTTGACAATACTAAGCATGTTCCTGGGTGTGCATTTAAATATGTGCAAATGGGGGAAAGCTAATTCATGTGCAGAGATGTAAAAATCACAACAAAAATGTGTTGTTTTTCTGCTCCCAGCAAAATAAAAATTAGCATTAGGAAATTGGGAAGAAAGGTTCAGGAGGTTCAAAAATGTGATTAGCCACCTGCAACCTAAAATACTCCAGTCACTTCTAGCTGCCACCTCACTCTGGCTGCAATCCTATCCACATTTACCTGGGAGTAAGCCCCATTGACTACAATTGAACTTACTTCTGAGTAGATAGGCAAAGGCTCGGGCCCTCTGTCGCATGCATAGACAAGGCCTATCCATTCCTTCTGATGTTACGCTTTCTGAGTTTCTGAGTGATGTTTGTGATTCCTTGATTGCAGCTGTTGCTGGCTATTTATCTGAGATTCTCAAAGTTACCTTGTCATATTCATATTAATTCTTGTATTCTGTCCCTATATCGCTGTGGTTGTTCTATGTGTTTTGTTATGCCAATAAAGGTTCTAGAAGCAAGCCTATCTTTTCATGGATTTTCCAAAGTTCTGATTTTGCAGAATGTAAAATTCTTTTTCTGGTACCAACTTCTACATTTCCTTTGTGCAGTTGTTGACTTGTGAAACCTGATTATGATTAATTGAGAGACAATTTGTCAAAGAATTTCCAGTAGCGTCCAGCTGAATTTAACCATCTGTGATTCTCCCACTTTGTCCAATGTTTGAGCTGCACTGTATTACTTTCTCCCTTTTTAATGTTTGTGTAACTTTGGTAGGAAATATGTCATCTGTGTAACAGATGTGCTGAAGAATTAAATTACTGAATGCTACTATTCATAATTAGCTCCACAAAGATATTTTAGGTCTTCCCAAGAGACTTGTTAATAGAATCTGGAGACCACCCAGATCTATTATGGTGTAATTATATTAGTTTGTCACCAGATTTGGCACTAATATGTCTAGAAGGGTTTTTAAACCTCCCATCATATAGAAATCAAATTGGGTTGTAGTGGTTCTTGTGGGAGGAGATGGGCCTGTATCCAGAATTACTGTATTGAGAAGTAGATCTACGAGGGCAGGGATTCGTTGCAGATAACAAATTATATAGGTCACCTAATCCATCTTAAAGTTACTGTATTTCATTTTAAGAAACTTAAAATTGAATGTTGTGAAATTAAAAACAAAGGCCTAGTGTTTATCAGTCACTCTAGCCAACCTATATCCACTCGGCCTCATAATGGAAGGTGAGTTCAAGTTTGTTATTTAATGAGCCATAGGGTAGAATATTATCTGCATTTCTCTCTTTTCTCTTTATCTCTTCTCAAAAAGATGAAGGCTGAAAATTCAGAAGGTTCTAGAATATTCCAGTCAGACCCATCACAGAACCATTGTGCCTGTGGTTGTGGCAAGGAGATTGTTCTTTGGGGGAGGGGAGGAGCTGAAGAGGAGGAATTTGGGAGTGGACTGTAGGATCATAGACTCTTAACCGTGGTTACGAGACTAGCATTGCTGCAAATGCACTGGACCAGAATTGTTTAAAAAACCATTTCTCAGTTCTATACATACAGTGTATTAAGGACTTCAACCAACCAAAGAATCTCACTGCAATTGTTTTTGCTTCTCATAATTCTTTCAAACAAATTGCCTCAGAAACAAAGTTTCTCTGCTTGATGAGGCTGATATATTAAACTGCAAAGCCTCGAGTTGGAGTGAGTGTTCTGGAAATGCTGACACAAACGTAAACAGACTTTGATTGAAATACAGTTCTTTTGTCGCCATAAAGCTCCTTTTTGACTATCTGTGGTGACCGCATCTATTTTTTTCTGTAAAGGATGTAAGGTCAGTTCTAAGGACCCTTCTAATCTGTCTTCCTTTATAAGGGTCTCGAGATAGGAGAGGGAACTGGCTGCGAACGGAGTCTGAATAGTGTGCTGTTGAATACAAAACAATGAGAGTTGCATTTGTTTAAGGATGAAAAGTAGGTAAGGGCAGCCACGGTCTACTTCCCAGATTACATTTTTCATACACAGGTGCCAGTTTCTGTGTTGGCAATGGAATGTGTGAAGCATTTTAATCACCATCATTATCTTGGGACCTGAGCTCTGCCCCCCATCTGTCCAACAGCACCTTTTCTAACAATCCTCATTGGTGTGGTGGATGCTCTTCCTAAAGAGGAGGAAAATGCCAGCAACTGTGAGATAACATCTACTTGCCTCCTGGGCTGAATGGTCACAACCTGTGGGTGAGCTCAGCATTCTGTCCATCCCAATCTTGAAACATCTGTTCAGCAAAAAGGAAATGAATAGCCGGTTGCATTCTATTGAAAAGCATGACTTTTCAGCCTGATTATCTACAGTGTGGCCGCTAGTTTTAAAACATATTTTATTGCTTCATCCAAACTTTAAAAAAAATGATCGTGAGACCCTTGGAAACAGCAGTTGTGGATCTGGCTGATTCTCCCCCCAGGGGCCAGGTCCACAGATCGCCCTGTGCAGTGATGGTATCTAAAGCGGGAGGAACCGGAATGCTGGGAGGGACTTACGTGTGATTGGCGGCCCGTCCATTCGGTTCCACTGCCTGCCTACCCACTGTGCGGACTGCCCTGGCCTTGGAGGGAGCGCCTGCTTGCTGGGGGGACGGGTGGGGGGTGCGCTGGGTGCCTGGGTGAGCAGCGCGGGGGGGGCGCCAACTAGGGGCAGCCTGCGCGGTGGGCAGGCAGGCGGAGGAATGGAACGGACGGGCTGCCAATCAACCATACGTCCCACCAAGGATTCCAATTTCTCCCGCTTTAGATACCACCACTGCCCCTGTGCCACCTTTCCACGCTCCCAGCGTCACTCCATTTTGGAGCAGTGAAGTGGGTTGGGCTGCTCACCGCTGACAGCACTTCCATGCCACTGCCCCCCCCCCAGAATACAGGTAGGACCGCCACTGGGAAACAGACCTAAATATTGGGGGGATGGACTGGTATAAGCTGCTCTAAGCCTATGGAGCAGTACATTAAAAATATTTTTGAATCACCGATGCTATTGAAGTTATTAATTAGCTGCATGTATTTTAGGGTTGAAGATGTGTTACGATTTAGTTAATTGACTGCATTTAGTTTAATTACATTGGGGACAAAATGTTCAAGTCCATTACACACCATTGTCTTTTTTGTTAATTTCCTAAGCCCAAGTACAGGTAACTGCAAGTTCTCATATTCGTATTATATTGTTACCTGCTTGTTTCTCTTCTACCATACTGTTGAAGTTTAGATTGGAGCAACTTCAGAACAGGTACTTGACACAAAGCCCAATCCTATCCACTACCCCCTGTCAATGTAGCAGTGCCAAATTGGAGACTGCTGCATACTGTGGTGGTGGTGATGGGGCAGTTGCCAAGATCTCCCCTAACAGATTTTTTTCCCCCTCCATGGCATGGGGAAGTCTTCTCAGACCTCTGTCAGCTAAATAGCTGGCGCAGGTCTGCATGCACCTACGCCGCAGGATCTGGTCTGGGAATTAGGATATCAGCAGCACTTGCACCCAGGCCCAATCCACCCCTCTCCGACCTCTCCACTCCATTTCATCACCTGCCTTCCCCTGTTCCTCCCATCACTCTCACCTCTCCCACTGATTTACCTTCGTTGATGATCGACGGGAGAAGCAACGACAGGGCAGGAAAGTACAGGGTTTCTCACCAGCACTACTGACAGAATGCTTTTTGCACTGCCGCTGATTGCTTTACATCATTCACAAGAACATCAGAAGAGCCCTGCTGGATCACCAGATGCCTCAGGGAGCACACGAGACCACAAGATACCTGCATCCCATTGCCACTCCCTTGCACCTGGCATTCTAAAGTAGCCTACTACTAATGTAAGGAGGTTGCACAACCCATCATGGCTGCCCATGATGGACTTTTTCTCCAGAAATCTGCCCAATCTCCTTTTAAAGGCGCCTAGGCCAGATGCCATCACCACCTCTTGTGGCAAGGAGTTCCATAAATTAATTACCCACTGAGTAAAAAAAAAATTCCTTTTATTTGTTCTCCCAACACTCAATTTTAGTGGATGTCCCAGTCAGTGTCAGTGTACGAAGAGGACTGACATAATGCACGGTAAGTATAGGATTGGGCTTTTATTTTGTCAATATTGTTAAGTACCATGTTGGCTGGATCTCTGCAGACAAGCAAAAGCCATTTTGAAATAGAAATTGACAGATATTGAGCGTCACAAAAATACGGTGAATATCTGGAGCTGCCATGCTATACACACTTTCCTGGGAGTAAGCCCATTGAACAGAGTGGGACATTCATCTGAGTAGCACTCGTTTGATTCTGCTATGCCTCCAAAATGTCAGCTTTTACTTGTTCCTTTGCATGGTTATATAATTGGCCAGACGATCCTTCATTTCTAAAATCTTTCAACGTTCTTGCAGCATTCTGCACTGTCCCAACTTCAGAAAATGGATACAGCAGCTAAGTGGACTATATATAATAACGTTCTTGATGAGGAACAGTTTTACCCTCATGATTAAAGAGAAGTAGAAGTCATTCATCATGTACCCTTACTGTCCCTTTTACAGATGGCCTGAAAGAAGCCCTTTTGAATACTTATCTGACTGAAATGGCTAGTTGGCCAGCAAACTTTCAACTTATCCATTTCCTTGGAAATACTGCCTAAGCATTTGGCATGTCTAGGTCCAGCTAGATGTAATATAGCCTGATGGTGTGTGTGTTTTTATGTAGCAGTTTCAGGGCTCCAAAATGGAACAGAATTGCAGCGTGTGTGGGGGAGGGGAGGGTAAGAGACACCCCCCCCTCCAAGAACAGGCCCATTTTTGTTTAAACCACCTTTGATGCACAGTTTTAAATACGGAAAAAGTTTATTGTCTTTGCATGAAAGCCTTTTTTCCCCATGTTAAAGCAGGATCAGGAGAGGGTTAGAACTACAGTGGGAGCAAAAGCCTGCCCCCCCCCCATGTTTCTGCTCTTTTTACTGGCTCCCCAGTAGTATTTAATGACAAGAAAAACCCCATCAAACCATGTTACGCATTTTGTCTTCCGCGATTTGACCCTCAAACAGCTTTGTTTGCAATGGAAGTGGCCAAGATTAATTTGCAGATGCTGCGCAGAGTGGATGGTCTGCAAAGTAATGAGCACAACTGACACGATAGTTTTAAATGTGCTCTATATGTGATGTATAGTATGGTGCATATGTTTGGTTGTTTGTGATATATTGTGGGGTAGCATAGATTTTATTTGCTCTACAATAACTTCATTTTAATGGTGTCGCCCCGGTAGCTGCCCTGGCATTGTCTGTCTACAAGAATATATGTAATAATTTCAGGATACCTCTATATATTTTCTGGTGGACAGTGTAGCAACGTAAGTAATGGTGAGAACACAGGCCACTTTTCCTGCAGTCATCATTTCTAACAGTCTTAAAACGTGGACAGCCACCATTAATTATAATGATGTATCATTAAAATGTTGCCAATTTATCTAATTCATTATCTGGAGTCCTAAGTGATTTGCTGTGCAGTCTAGTCAGGTGCCTTCATTTATGCAGTCGTTAAATACCAAACAGAACTAACGGCAACAAGAATGGGAGGAGATCTTTCCGCTAGAAGATTCTCAACTTCTGCACATAAAACTTAATTTCCTTTAACGTATAAAATCGACATGCATAATCGACATGCATCGTGATGTGTCTGTGATTGATTACCTTGGTTACAGTGCAGGCGTCTGGTTTCTACTCATACTTTACTACTCTGTTGTTTTGCCCCAGCCCCTCCCCCACAGCTGCTATTTTAAATATGCTGCAGGACATAATGGTTGTGATACTTATAAATTGCCAGCAGGTGGCAGAGTTGTGCTGTTTACACAGAGAAATATTAGCCCATACAACAAATGGGGCCAACACCCTTGGAAAATGCCGATCCTCCTTTCATTCTCTATAGTAGGGAGAAGTAAACTATTCTAGTTCTGTGGATGCAGACTGCATTCATTTAAACAGGCAAGTAAACACTGAGGAAAACCAGTGGAGAGAAAAAAAGTACTGTATTGGTTGTCAGTTGTTTTTACAACACAAGGCATACTATAAATCAGTGGTTCCCAAACTGGTGGGTTGTGACCCACCAGCCAGGGAAGTTCTTGTCCCTGTCCCTTTAAGGGGATGGGGAAGGGAGAAGGCAGCAATGCAATCCCCAGGATTGCACTACTGCAGAGGAAGAGGGGTTTTTTTTTTTTTCGATTTACCTTTGACAATGCCAGCAGGGCAGGATTGTGCGGGGAAACAGTTCAGTTTTAATAATCTGAAGCAGAATGTAATTTATATCTATTATGTGGCTAATAAAATGAAATTCAGCCTTTAAAGTAATAGTCATGATTGCTGCTGCTTCTTGGCAGTTCATATCCCTGTCGTCTATGAGGATATCCATTCTGGTCAATATCCTGGGAGGTTTCTCCAGGAGCTGGAGCAGTCTTCAGAGTGGGATTTTTCTGGCGGGGTCGGATACAACAAAGCAGTCTTGCTGGGTGTGAGTGTTGTCATGTGCTGGGACTGCTGATGAGAGAGAGCCTTTTTTTATTGCCTACAGCAGATGAAATACCGAGCAAAAACAAAATACTCTCCTTATTTGGAAGAGCACATCCTGCCAAGCTAGGTTATTGACAGTATTGACTATCTCTTGCAATAGTAAGCTGGAAGTGATGGCATTTAAGAACATACCCTGGAGTGAGTATCAAAAAGGTGGGTTCTTTCTCAGCCAATTTCCAATGGCTGCTCTAGGTGCTTTGCGACCCACCTGAAATTGGCTCATGACCCACTGGTGGGTCCTGACCAGTGGTGTCATTCAAATGATTTAGGAACAGGAACTCACTTTTGAGTTCAAATTCAAATGTTGGAGAAAAAAAAAACCCGGAAGCAGCCACAGAGCCTGTTAGGATCCGGAACGCCCGTTCTGGTCCATTCCCCCTGAATGACATCACTGGTCCTGACCCACAGTTTGGGACCACTGCAATAATTATGGTACAGTCTTGAATCTTAACCCGAGACTACTAACGTATTAAAAATCGAACTGCCTGTCTTGCATAAGTATTCATTCCACCTTTGTCCTCTGCAGGGAATGCAGTCTTAAAATGTTTGAATTGCTGCAGCTGTGAATGCTTCTGGAACATTTAATCCTGCAAGGAAGGATCTTGCTCACAGAGTCAGGCTGTTTGATTTCTGTTCCCCTCTGGATGGTGTTATGAGTTGATGTTAGCTGTGCGGTGTTCTCGTTTTCCTCATCTGCAGATGTTTGTACATTACAGGAGAAGAGATCTTCCGGCCTCAAGGAAGAAACAGTATGCAAACTCCTGTTGACCTGTTCGTGTAGAATATTACATACGTTCCTCTTGAGCAGAAACCTCCGTAGTCATTGAGTGCTTCAGAGTGAGGCACAGCAGGATCTCACCTTCAAGCCAATGTAAGGGTTTTTTCAGCAGCAATCAGGCACTGAGGTGGCAAGACGGGGAGGGAAAATACCTCCATGGCATCTGATGGAGGTTCTCAGTGCCATGCTCTCTGTGCGCACCCAAATAGGATTGCACCCCTTGTATAAGAACATGTGTATATTTTGTATAACTGAATAAAAAACGTACTGAGCATATGGCCATTGCTGGGTGGTGTGAAGCAGTTATTGATGGGCGCTACCGTGGTTTGTGAGGTGTGTGACGCAAAATTTTGCACTCATAAATACGTCTTCTGCTCCGCTCAGAGAAAAGCAGAAATGCTTCTTTAGCATAATTGGTGCAGCACTGATTTTGTATGTGTGATTTCACCACTAGGAAATGACAACACATCAATAATTTGATGCTGTGTTAGAAGAGGAAAGAGAGCTCTTTCCAAAATTATAAAAGGTAGCTCGGTTATGTTGCCCAGCTATGTGCTAAAATGTATGAGCAATGTTACTTTCAAAGTTTGTACCACAAAGAATCAGGCAAGATTCATGGAGTGGGAAACAATCCTCGGTACTTGTCGGAATGTAATGGCCCAACCCTACCTAAATGCTGTGCTGGTGGAAAAGGGGTAGCAATGGGGTAGGGGTGGGTGGGTTGGCCCTAGGAGAGGAGGGGATTGGTACCCAACATATTTAGACCCCCTTCCTGGACCTGGTCTGCCTCCAGAGATCAATGCAGACTTGCACCAGCGAGGTGCAAGATATCACTGGCACTGGTCCAAGTTGACCAGTTGTAGCTGCTGGGGTTTACCCCAGGGTAAGGAAACAAATGTCCTGTTACTCCAAGGAGACCTCCAGCAGTCAGAAATTCCCACAGGATACAGCAGAGGCCACACTGCCACTGCCACTTGGGGATTTAGGTAGGATTGTGCTGTACATCATTTTTATGTGGAGTTTTCATATGGCTGACTTTGTTAAGCTAATTAATGGTGACACTTCAACTGATCAACAAAGTAACTGAATTAAGAAAATACCAAGAACTACAAAATTTCAATACAGCCTGAGGCTCTTTTTCCTTCAGATGATCATATCTTGCACCCAAAAGTGGTCACAAACCAATTTTCAGGGGATTGCGAAGAGCTTGAGGCAACCATCTTTAAAAGCTGGGCACCACCATCTTGCAAGTTTTGTTTTGGCTAGGGGAGAGGCTTCCCATTAAACTGCCAGTTCCTCAATGCTTGGGGCTGCAAGGGAAATTAGCTTTGCTATGGGCGTCCCTTTGTGTGTGCACATTAGAGATGAAGTCTCTCCCAGGTCTCTTTCCGAGCACATGGGGAAGAGGAACATAAATGTTCTGAAGACTGTCTAAAATTTGGCTTTACCACCTTGATCAGCAATGCCATAGAGAAGTCAAAGTGTGTTCTGTGCAATGTTGTTCTCAATCAATCACTTTCAATCACTCAATCAATCACAATCAATCACTCAATCAATCACTAAAACAAATACTTTTTTACCCAGCGGGTAATTAATCTGTGGAGCTCCTTGCCACAGGAGGTAGTGATGGCATCTGGCCTAGGCACCTTTAAAAAGGGATTGGACTGATTTCTGGAGGAAAAGTCCATTATGGGCTATAGGCTATGATGGGTGGTGCAACCTCCTTGTATTAGAAGTAGGCTACTTCAGAATGCCAGGTGCAAGGGAGTGGCAACAGGATGCAGGCATCTTGTTATCTCATGTGCCTCCTGAGGCATCTGGTGGGCCGCTGTGAGATACACATGGAGATAGAATAACAGGAGATGACATGCCTTAAGAATTAATAGGAGCCAAATGAAGCCAGGGGGCGGGCTTAGCAGCCATGTTGGTTGACTCAAAACAATCCTTATTCCAAGCATTTCAGATTGCTTTGCTCGTACTGTTTAGGATTGAATAGTTTACTCCTGAAATAAAAACTTACGAAAATAAAAACGTGTGATTGTGTAGAAACATTATTGGCAACCGTATTATGATTTAATATGCAATTACAAGGTTAAATTCCGCATAATTATATTACCAAACATACCGGACAAAATGCTGTCTATTTAAACTCGGATTGCACTATTTTGACAGACTTTATTTAAATCTACACAAGCAAAAATAAAGTGTGAACGGGAAGGAAAGAAAAAAAGGGGGAGGGTGGGCAAAAATTAGATAAATATATAGGACAAAAAGTGTAAACTGGAAGGGGGGAAAAAGGAGGGGGAAATATATATTTTTTTCCTTCTAGACCATTAACAGTGGGTGTCAGAAAATGGTGAATAAGACTGCTAGGAACAACAAGAACTTACACAGCTTCAAAAAAAATGCACTCACTGTTTCAGTTAACGGTAGTTTTATTGAACCAACGTAATGTGAATACATGAATCTTTCCGTGGAAATTAAATCCCATTTTTCGTTCAGCGATTCGCACCCCCGTATGCAGAACACGCAGGCATGCTTAAAGAGGTTGAAATTAACTTTTACACGCGTGCAGGGAGATTTTTATTCGTTAATTCGCGGCAATCCTCCTCCTTGGCGGGAATGATCTGAGTCAGCCATATTTGTTGACCCATGGCTTCAAGAAAATGATGTCATGTCATCTGTTATTCTACCTCGGAGATACAGGAAGCTGGACTAGATGGGCCTTTGGCCTGGTCTAGCAGAGCTCTTATATTCTTACATGGTAAACTGTGCATGCACAGCCCACTGCCAAGGACCAATGTTACCAGTTTGTTTCATTGTTTGGAATGCACAGCATTGCAGGAGTCGTGCAGGAGACTAGAATGTCAAGACCAAACAATCCAGTGTTCTGAATCAGGGTGCAAAAGACAGAAAAGGGGTTTGAAGCAGGCTCAGGAGCCATAGTTGACTTGTGGAAGGAAGCAGGCCTCCTCCTCCTCTGTCCCTAGGCATCCCATTGGATGGGTCTGTAACTACTTCCAAGCTAGCCTGATAGGGAAGTGGGCGGGGTGGTGGTGGAGTTAATTGCTCCAGCATTGAAAAGTGTGGCCTTTCTCTAGGCCTGTGGGATCTGAGGCCTCTTGCCATCAGTCCCATTTCAGAGTCAAGCGTAGATACAGGAAGCAAATTCAAAAAATTGACAAACGGTAGATTAATCCGAAACGATGCCTAGCAGGGAATATTCTGGCTGGTACGCATACCCTTGAGTATGAAGGGTGTGCTTTTTGCAATGGCATTAATGCAATATGTGTATCGCTTGCCCCCTTAGCAGGTTGACAGCTGTAAAAAGAAAGCCCAGTAGAACATTATGGTGCTATTTTTTTGCCATTGGTGGCATGTCCCCAATGTTGCATGATGATGAATAGTACTACCCAGAGACAACTTGAAGTGCAAAACTGGGCCTTTATGCCATGATGATTGACTCCGTGTCTCCTCCAAATAGCTAACGGCTTCCAGGAACGTCAGCAGCTTGTGCTAAAGAGCAATTCCACATTTGGAAAATTATCATATAAGCGTCGGCTGAAGAGTGCAATTAATCTAAGGTTGGTTGGTCCAGTCGACTGAAGGGGAAGCCAAACGTTCAGTGGCTGTACAACCGTCTGTTGGAATATTGCAGGAACGTAACGACTCTCCGCTTCCTGGCCGGCTTTGGCTTTCGCTCCATTACCTAAAAGTGCAATGTTAAGGTAATGTTGTAAACCGGTGGGCGGTGAAATTGTGCCAAAGTATTGTGCAGTCTTTTTATAGTCTACCTGCTGATTGCTGCACATTCACGCAACACTTCTGCCAATAGGAATTCACACCAATTTTCTTCCATGTCAGAATGGAACAGTTCAATCTACCAGACTGGAAAGTAAACATGTTCCAGTTTTTCTTTTTTGTTTAGGTCGGTAATAAAAGAAATGGGTGGGATTTGAATGAGCCATGAGTGGTAATAAACAGGTTATGCATGTTCTTTAAAAGGTATGTGAAGGGCTTCTGTCAGTCCCACTATTCAGACTCTACAGTTTATGGTGTACAGACTGCTCATGTACTCTAGCCTCTTTAGTTGTCATTTGTCGGGACTCCGCTCCTTTTCTAGGGTCCCTAGAATGTCAATTTCTGAGTGTGACGTGGCTTAATCTACTCTGTGGGGCACATTTACACATGGCCATGGACACAGGCAGCCTGATCCTGGGCCCAGGCAGTGCCACTTGCTTGCATGCTGCCTGGACAACAGCAAATACATCAATTAATAGTACAATCCTAACCTGAAGTTAGGCCAGCACAGTTTGGCTGGCACTAGGGCTCCCGTAAAGCACCTTTGGAACAATCTCTGAGTCAGGGAGAATGGTGCACGTCTGTGTGCTGGCCTCTCTGACTCTGTCGTTTAGTCGCTAAGTCGTGTCCGACTCTTCGCGATCCCATGGACCACAGCACGCCAGGCCTCCCTGTCCTCCACTAGCTTCCTGAGTTCGCCCAATTTCATGTTCATTGCTTCAGTGACACTGTCTAACCATCTCATCCTCTGCCGCCCCCTTCTCCTTTTGCCTTCAATCTTTCCCAGCATGAGGGTCTTTTCTAAAGAGTCCTCTCTTCTCATGAGGTGGCCAAAGTATTTGAGCTTCAGCTTCAGCTTCACTCTCTGACTGAGAGTGGTCCAAATGTACTTTATGGTGTTCCTTGTGCTTGTGCTGTCCAAACTTTGCTGACCTAACTGTGCCTGCCTAACTCCAGGTTAGGATTGCGCTCTAAATCATCCCGATTTCGATTTGCTGATCCCTATAGATGCCAGGGAATCCTAATGGCAGGCACAAGAAAGCTTAGTATATGAAAAGAAATGAAGCAGTTAAGCATCCTAGCTGCCAGCAAAGAAAACAACACTGAAAACAGAAAAGATAAGTTGCCAACTTCGGAAATAACAGGGTGATAATGTGATAAAGTGATTACTACAGCATCATTCTTGTACCTGATTCTCTCTAGAGTTCTCTTAATGATATTGTTAAGAGAACTCTAGAGAAAATTAGGCACAAGAATGATGCTGTAGTAATGTTTGACTGAACAGCAGTGCAGGGAGTGTGATGTGTATATATTACTTGAGAAATGTGGATAGGAGTGAAGAGGGGCATCTTATATAATATTTGCGAAATCTAAGTAACTTTCTCTTGCGATTCATTCTCACATTATGGTATACTGAATACTTCAGCAGTTATCCAGGTTGTATTATAGAATAATATGGTTTTCAGCTGGCACTATGGCACGAGAGAGAGAGAGAGAGAGAGAGAGAGAGAGAGAGAGAGAGAGAGAGCAAACATAATCCAAAAGATAGAAACATGAAAATGTTTACATAGTGTTATAATTCTATCCAGTTATACCATGAATTCCAATAAGAAAATGTTTTGGTTAATATAATCTGAGTGAACTGGATTCTATAGTCCTCTGGTGGTTGCATAATGATATTTATTAAAAAAAGATAAAATGCTTTGTCTCAATTCAGCAAGGCATATTTGAAAGGAACATGTCAAATATAATCTCTCTTTCAGCTATTCAAAGGAAATTTTGCTTGTTTCAGAAGAGTTTGGTTTTATCTTGGGTAAAAGTAGCCCTTAATTCAGACAAGCTTTCCAGGGATTTCCTAAGTCATTCAGCTCTTTTAATTTCCCAGTTTCTTCACGTTTGAAAAGCATCCTAAAAGAAAAGGAAAAAAAAAAAAAAGCACAGAACTGGTTTCCCGGTCTTCAGGTTTGATTTGCTTCACATTTGCATCTGTTGACAGTTCTGCCAAGCTTCAGCGTATAGCTGGGTGCTCGCTATTGGCTTGCTCTGCCCTTGCCGCGGGAGGCAGAAGCTGCCCAACTGGGCATTTGGTCGGCGGGTGGCACCCGGAACTCACCTGGTGGCAGTGAGGCTTCCTGGGGCCATTACAGCTAAGGAGGTGTTTCTGAGATTTCATTGCCAAGTCGCGCAACGAGGGAGAACGCAAAGACCAATATGATCCATAAGTTCTACTTTATTGTTGTACACAAGCCATATTTATACCTCAGGGTTACATCGCACATGTCATTCATCATTAACCCGGCAAGTTTCAATTAACACCTTGCAAACAAGCTTAACGAGCTTATCGATCGGTAAAACCGGCAAACAAGCTTAAACGGTCTCGCTAACAAGCTTAAACGGTTTCGCTAACAAGCTTAAGGGTTTAAGGGTTTCATTAACTTTTTACAATCTTCTTTCCGTCTTAGCGCTTTCTCAATCTTCCGGCCGTATCAGCGCAGGCTGCTCCGTTTCCGATCTCCTTGTTCCGTGCGTTGTCGTGTTGCGCAAGGGTCAGCCGTGTCGCGCAAGGGTTAGTTGATTGCAGCGGACTCCTACTTCGTTCTGGCCCATGTTTCCCCAATCCCATAGTCCTTAGCAAAAACCAACCTTTCAACAACATCTCCCCCTTTTCTTTTAAACATCTGCTCGGAAGTCTTAAAAGCAACATTTTGGATACATTGAAAACAGCAAGGTCCAAACAAACACATTAAGATACATATGACTGCTATCATCAGTACTGGTTGAAGCATATGTAGCAGCCAGGCTGGCAATCCTAGTGAGTGGAACCAGTCTGCCACGGGGTCGGTCTGGATCCGGATTTTTTGCAAGTTTTGCGTTAGCCTTTTGAGTTTACTGACAACGGAATCTGAGTGATCGGAAAGATTAAAACAACACAGACCCTCTAGTTCGTCACATCCGTG
>JAJKFI010000112.1:1836637-1874501 GCA_029204185.1 Lerista edwardsae | reverse complement strand
CGCCTCTTAGAAGGGGCGGGGCGCTATGTCATGACGTCACGATGTGATGTCATGACGTTGCGCGCCCCTAGGGGCGCATTTTCATTGGGTGCCATGGGCGCCCTTTCAAATAGATTCGCCCCTGAATGGCTGCCGGAAGTAATTGTAGTGACACAGTTACTGCTAGTCCCATCTAGTCGCAAAGGCAGGGAAATACCCCTGCAGGGGTCCCCAAGCTATGGAACACGTTTACAACACGATTGCAACCCACTTGTATGCTCTCTGAGGCATCTGGTGGGCCACTGTGAGATACTGGAAGCTGGACTAGATGGGCCTTTGGGACTAGATGGGACTAGCAGTAACTGTGTTACTGCTGCCAGGGTTAAGTAAAGGTAAATAGTTCTGGCCAAGATAGCAGCCGATCCGGCTGCCGCCTTTTTCCTCTCCCCGCCCCTTAAAGGGATATAGCCTAGTGCCTCCCAGGGTGGTGGGCTGCAACTGGTCTATAAAATTGCACTATAAGAACAAGATGTTAGCCAAGCAATGATGAAATGTGACACCTTGGAGCAGAGATGATGAAGTTTGCTCACCTTGGAGCAGAGATGATGAGTGATGAGATTTGGTTTAAAGATATGTTGCCCCTAACAAGTCTTGCAATGTGCTGGAATGTAGGCATAAGTCACCCTATAATTTGCTGGCAGACAAATTTGCAAGCTGGCAGACTTTTGTCCTGCCATCCGTTAGTACCCGAAGGTAATCAGAGTCAAAAGAGGAATAAAAAAATCCCTCTGTCTTATTAATGGCTATCTTGGATTAGTCAAAATAAATGGCTCCAAGTGTAGGGCTTTATTCTCATTTATTTAAGCCATTTCCTCAAAAGCGTCTTTTCAGCTTGCCCTAATTACACACAAGCTTTCAGTGGTAATCTATCACTGGCCTTTAAAGGCATAGCAAAATCAGCCAGTGCAGGTTTTTTTTTTTTAAAGCACACATCCGATATTAATAGTTCCTCCTTTGTGATTAGCAAGACTGCTAACAATTAACCATCCTGGAATTTAAGAATTAATTACTCTCTTCCTATTTGGCAGCTGCATATCCTCCAACGTTCTCGAAATGGAAGTAGAGACACTTGCCTTGTGTGCTCAAAATGCCCCCTTTTCATGTGAAGGATCATTTCTGCCCCAACATGCTATCACACATTGCTGAAGCCTCTTGGCAGCCTGCTGTATTAATTATCTGCAATAGCTTCTCCTGCAAAAATGTTCTCACACTTAAGGACTCTTTCCAGCTGCAGCCAACAAAATGGTTCACTTGAGCACTAGTACTATAGTATAGCGTTGTATAGAATACCATAATACGGGGTTCCCCTGCAGATATGGAAACCGCGGATATGGGGAAACGCTATCTCTATGCTCCACTGTGCCCTCCGGAAGTTAACAGGAATTAACTGCTTCCTGTTAACACTCAATTAGTCTCTTCAAGCATTCAGGCTGCCTGCCTGCTATAAGCTTGCATGCTTATAGGGTTCTGTAAGAAGCCTTTTCTCTTGATGCCAGCGGTAAGAACCTAAACAAAGTTAATGGGTGCGAGGGCATGGAGAATCAGATACATGGATACTACATCTGCTGATATGGGTAGTGGGGGCTGTAATCAAGGGTGTGTGATATCTGAAACAACACAGGATTCTGTCTGACATTCATGTTGCTTCACATTCTCCCCATCACTCCTTACATGGCTATTGCTGCTTTTGTGTAGAGCAATTCAAACTGTGGGTCAGGACCCACTTGGTGGGTCGCGACACGATGTCAGGTGGATTATGGAAAGCTGGGAACAGCCATCTTGGAACCTGCAGGCCTTATTCTTGCTATATTCCATTTGTGGGTGTTAACAGTTTGAATTTTCAAGTGAGGGTTTAAAAAAATGTTTCAGTTCAGTGCTTTTATATAATATTTTGTCCTAATCCTGCTTTCTGCCAGGGATGTTTCATGGTTGTGCAATTGCTGCAGTCCGAGAATGCCAATTTGCATTTTGAGACTGTCAATCGATCAACCAACCAGTCAATCAACCAGTCAATCAACGTGTACTTATTTACCACTTTTCAACACAAAGTTTACAAAGCGGTTTACAGGCTCATAGTAATAATAAAGTTAAATGGCTTCCTGTCCCACAGGGCTCACAATCTAAAAAAGAGGCAGACCACCAGCAACATCCATTAGAAAGACACTGCACAGGGGTGAAGAGGGACTATTACTCACTCTGCCCCTGCTAAATATAAGAGGAACACCACTTGAAAAAGTGCCTCTTGCCCAGTTATCAGGGGTATCATTTTATCATGATTAGCAGGGACTGTCATTTTATTATGTTACAGTGACAGCACTTCCTGCTTGATGATTTCTGCCATGAATCACTTCTAAGTTAATGACATCACTTCTGGTGGGTCCCGATATGAGTGCCATTCTAAAAAGTGGGTCCCAGTCTAAAACGTTTGAGAACCACTGGTGTAGAGATTGCTTAACCCCCCTCCCCCCTGATAAGTTGTATTTGTCTTATAGAATCTTAATTGCTTTTTCTTGAAGATTTTCAGATATTTCTTATTCAGAAGAATGTTGAAATTTGTGATTAGCACAGTCCCTTCTGTGAAATTTCAGTATCAAGCTTACTTTGGCGTAATTTTTGTTTGTGGTTCATGGATACAAGAAATTTGAGGAAAAGCAGCTGGCAGAACTCAAGGACAATAATTGTATCTGGTCTTGGTTTGAAAGAGAGGAGGACTGCCTCATTATCTTGCCTATATGGTTCCCTGAATTTCTTAATTCAGAAAGTGACCTGTGAATCTTGCATTCCTTTTCCATTTTTTTGTTCAGTTTTCAGAGGTTTGCAAATCAGCAATTGCCATAGATGAGCAAGGCAATTGAAAGTTGGTATCCCTCCAAAGTTCAGCTTAATTTCCATTTAGAATTGCAGTGAAATGTTCCAGTTAGTTGGCAATAGACTCTCCCTTCATTCCTTTTTGCACCAAACAATGTGAGATGAACTATTTGGAGATGTTATCAAGTTAGCATTGGCGGAACCATGAAACAGCAGTTACTGATTTTAAAATAACGTTGCTCCTGCGAGCATCTGGGGATCTATGATGTAAGGCCTCTACAACTGACTGTGCGTTCGCCTATATGAAAAAAAAAAAAAAGAAGTAAATCCCCTAGAAGAAAAGATTGACATAGCATTAAGTTAAGGTATGCTGGTTTTGTGTAAGTGGCTCTGTTAATTCTTTGAGTATTGGGCTTTTGTTGTGAAGGGCGTTTAAGTCAGCTTATTAGTTTTAATCATCTGGAAAGTAATTAGGAGGAAGAGGAAGGGATACGTTTGGTCCCTTAAGCTACAATCCAGTACATTTACCTGGGATTAAATCCATTCTGAGTAGACAGGCAGAGGATTATGCTGTGTGACTGCCCTACAGCTGTGGAACACCATTCTGAAGGAGGATCCACCTGGCTTCATCACTGCCAGCATCCACAGCGAAGGCAGCCTCTTTTGTAGACAATTGGTAGCGGGACATTGATAGTGTTTCTTAGCACCACTGGTGTATATATGACACTTTACAACCAGTGAAAGGCCAGATTCCTTCCCCTCAGAGTTCATAACCTAGAAATAGACACAACCAAGGCAACAAAAGAGGCGGAGAGAAGTGGTGTTGTTGGGGTGAACTGGGGAATGTAATGGAAAATGCAGAAGATTCCCAAGGAGATAGGTGAATCAGCAGTATCAGCAGTGGCCCCTTGTCTGTGTCAGCCAGGAATCAAAGGGGTTAAAAGCAGTGAGTTGCATTACACAGCTGTAGCCACTGGAGGCAGTTAGGTCTCCGGGATAAAAGTAGCACCTGGAGAACAGAGTAGAGAGAGAAACTGACCTGGACATAATGTGGCTTGATGGACTCTGACTTGACTTGGTGAACCTGGACTTTGATTTCACTGAATGGACTCAGTCTGGTGAACCCAGACTACTGGCTTGTGCACTGATGAATGGCTACTGGTGTGTGGTTGCTGGGGCCAGAGGAGCTCCTGAGAAGGTGTGGTTCATCTGTGTTTTGTCACCAAACCCAGGGGGAGCTAGTTAGCCCTAAGTAGACACATGTCCTCCAGGAAGTCTGGGGTGGGGATTTGGGTAGGAAGAATATTCAATTATCATAGGCATGCATTTAGGCTTGGGGTGCAGTCCTAACCTGGAGTTAGGCTGGCACAGTTAGACCAGCAAAGTTTGGCTGGCACAAGGGACACAGGAAAGCATGTTTGGACCACTCCCAGAATCAGGGAGGATGGCGCATGTCTGTGTGCTGGAGGCCTAAGGTGCTGACTTTTACGTAAGTGTTGTTTTGTGATGAATTGTTTTGTGATGAATTGTTTTGTGATGAATTGTTAGCTATCGTTTTTATGATGGTGGTTACACATATTTTAAAAATTAAATAAGGAGAGATAAATGAGACTTCATTCTCATCTGTTTGCTCAGAGGGTAGTTGGCATGGAGTCTGAAGTGCCGTTTCTGGGTGCTCAGCATTCCTTGTTATCATCATATCATGCTAAGGTCAGACTGAATGTTGTGAAGAATGGTGAATCCTTTGCTATTATACCATTGTGCGACTCACCGGGTGGCTTAGTAGCGTGCTGGCCTGTTTAGTGTGGGAAGCTTGTTTGTCCTCAGGAATACAGTATTCTTTAACAGACAGTCAGAGATCATTGATGGCTGTTGGTATCTTTCCCACTTCACTCTGGTTGTCCTCCAAATAATATTTGGATACCAAAACTATCTCACAGGGGGTTTAGGCCAGTTGAGACAGCTTTGGGCTGGCATGCTGCACAAAGGGTTGCCAAACAAGTCACTCGGCCAGAGATTCAAGTGTGTTAATTCAAGTGCTGTATTGTATCGGTTAGAGACTTTCAGAGACTCGCAGCGCCAAAGCAAAATTTCCTCAGGGGAGCAGCTAAGAGGTATGCTGTTGGTTCCTGAGAGAGTTATCCATCAATCACTGTCTCCTGCCTCAGCACAGGGGGATAAAAAATGCCTTGTTTCTGTGAAAGTACCACACATTATTGAGGGTAAAACTGGGGTTGGGGCAATTTCATCTGTTTTTCAATCTTGCTCTTTTCAGCTGGTTAGTTAAATGAAAGAAGCCCAATGAATAAAAAAATACAGCGCTGTTGCGAATCGAGTGCTATGAAACACAAATAATCTGAGGTATTTTGAAGCACTAGAGGTTAAACGAGTTTCAGAATAGCTTAATCCAGCAGTTTTCAAACTATGGGTCCTGGAGCCACCACTGGATTGTAACCCAGTGAGGGAGCAGTGCTGCCGAATCACCACACCCAGTAGTGTCATCCAGCAACGAGCTGCCGGAACGCTAGGCGGGACTTACCGCTTGATTGACAGGCTGTCCTTGACGCATCGCTGCCTGCCCGCCTGCCACGGGGGCTCCCTCCGGTTGGTGCGCCCCTCCGCTGCTTGCCTAGGCACCCAGCGCGCCCCCCAGGCAAGCGGGCACCCCCTCCGAAGCCAGGGGTGCCCGCACGGCAGGCGGGCAGGCGGCGACGCGTCACGGATGGGCAGCCAATCAGGCGGTAAGTCCCGCCTAGCATTCCAGCAGCTCGTTGCCGGATAACACCGCTGACCACACCCCTTGGCATTTCTAAATCAGGCAGTAGCCTCTTTAGGGCCACTTAAAAGTTTAGGAACCACTTTCCTAATCTATTCAACCCCCTTGCCATGCTTCCAGCAACAATTGAACCTGCCTTTTCCTAGGTTGGAACTTTGAAGCTCTAAAAAAGAGTACTATAGTAATTGCGCATCAAATGAAATAATTCATTCAGTTCTTTGGGCTTTCCAGATAATGACAGAAGTGGACATTTTGCCAAACTGTTCTAGTCCGAGAAGTTGGTACCTTGAGATCTGTCATGCAGGCATTGACTGAAGGTGATATAAAATGTTCAAGTTTTCAGTTTCATCACTGACCATGACACATTCCAGCATTTTTAGCAGCCATTGTACGATCAACAGACATATCTGCACAGTTTGACCTAGCATATAGTTATGTGCCTGGCTTATAAACCAGTCTGGAGAAAATGCAAATTAAATAGAATTGACTTTATTAATATAGTCATATTTAAAGCCAGATTCCTGCTGATCAGCATTTTGGTAGGAAAATGGAAATGTAGGAAATGTAGACCTATATATTAGCCTACACTTTTTGTATAAGGGTTTGAAAAACGTTGAGAGCGCAATCCTAACCTGGAGTTAGGCTGGCACAGTTAGGCCAGCAAAGTTTGGCTGGCACAAAGGACATAGTAAAGTATGTTTGGACCACTCTCTGAGTCAGAGAGGCCGGCACACAGACATGTGCCATCTGCCCTGACTCCAAGAGTGGCCCAAACATGCTTTACGGTCGCCCTTGTGCCAGCCAAATTTTGCTGGCCTAACTGTGCCAGCCTAACTCCAGGTTAGGATTGCACTGAGGGTTCCTGCTACTTGACCAGCTTGTATATTTGCAGATGAAATGAATATTACCAGTGCGCCGTGTGTGTCCAGTGTGTTCCAAAGGAAACCAAGCCCAAATAATGCTGCTCAGAAAGTGGGAAGTGCATGACAGTATCTTCGACATCTCTTGTGCTGGGATTTCAGAGGAATAGATACCCAAACATTTTGAGGATCAGTTTACAGATAAGGAAATGTAAATACTAAATGTGCAACAAAGAACTATCAATCTCAGAAATATGTAGGGCCAAAACAGAACTGATTAATGTGAAATCTGTAATATGATATTGTCGCTGTTGCCAGCAGCCACCACCATCACAAAGCAGAGCACCTTCCATTACAGATCTGATTTTTTCAGCTTCCATATTTTCAGCTTCCTTTTTTCACAGACTAATTAGTGCCTAAAGGTGATTGTCTTTTTTTTTTTCAGCTGAGCAAAATCCTTAGCTTTTTATTGAATTATCCACTTAATAGGCAGGATAGTTCAAAACCAAAACAGAAAGCCATGCTTGCCTACTCAAGTACAAGGCGAAAAACATGGGATTTGATGGAATTGTCTCCTTTTGCTTTGGGAAGCCAGAAAAACTAATAAGGATGCCTTCCTTTGTGAGAGTGACATGCCTGTTCCTGCCATAGGCAATCCAGAAAAAAAATACCTGCATCTTCAGTGCCTTCTAAACTAAGCTTCATCATTCCATGACAATTCAGATATAATAGATGGAAAAGGTAGCAGACAGGCTTGTCCAGTGCCTGATGTAAAGGGCTGGGATGTTCCCTTTTATGGGTGTGAAATATCAGACGATGCTTTCTGATATTTAGATACTGATATTTAGATACTTACTGAGCCTTTCCTGTTTGGCCTTTTGGGTCATCACTCAGTGGTGGACCATGTGCTTCGTATAGGTGCCACGTTCAATCCATGGCACCTGCAATTGAAAGAACAACCTTAAAGGACTACCTGGCACTTTCTTCTAGTTAGGGACCAGAGCAGGTTTGTGGACCACCAGAAATTGGGTTGTGACCCACTGGTGAGCCATGGGCTCACAGTTTGATAACCATCTCCATATGCAATGTCCTTGCGCAAGCAGAGTTGGATTGTCCTAAGTTGCTGCACCATTGTGATCCCTCCAGTGCCGTCATGAGCGCAAGCCACATCATGACTTACCATAGTGCACTTGCACACAATCTTACGTGCCTTTTATCTTGCTCAGTACAGCACAGGATTAGACGAAACACTTAATCAAAGGATAACGTAAAGTAACTATACCAGCAACATACACTTCAACATTTGGAAAGGTTCACTGGTTTTGCACTGGCTGAACACAGAATTCATTGTAGAAATGTGGCATCTGGCATCAATGATATTTTCTTGTGAGAGGTTCACAGTGAGTCACAATCTTGCTTTTTATTGTAAAGTATACCGCCACAAGACTGTACTTAATATACAGTACACTGAAGGGCTAATATTGCAATGTCATTTTTAATGCACCTTAGCAAGGCTATAAACCTTCCTCCTGTACACACTGTTAAAATCTGGAATGGTTCCCCTTTCTGCGTATTTATTTAATGTTTGCCATGCAGTATCATACGAGGAAAAAAACAGCCCAAAGCACACTGGGTAGCAGGTTACTTATGTGGTTCTCTGGCTTATGGGGGAGACAAGAGGATGCCCTGCCATGTGTGATAGCACTCAGGATCATTATCCATGGTTATCACATTAGGCAGTGTTAATACAGATCAAAAACCAATTCTTTTAAAAAGCCCTTAAGGGGAGAAGAACTTCTCTTTCAAGATGTGCTTTGAAAAGAGCCAGAACGGAAGGAATTTATCTAGGCTTTGCAGTGAGGAATCCAGTTTTATGTGTTCTTGAGCATGGCCTGTTCCCTGCCAAGGAGGCTAGTATACAGTGTAAGAGGATGGAATTAATACAGCTCCACTTCTTACCATGCTGTGGATGTTCCTTCCCCAATTTTGTTCAAGGTATGTTTTAGACAGAAACCATTTGATTCTGATGGAGACACTTTCTGCTGCAGTTGGAAGCTGGGCTTTGTGGGAATAAATGCTTAGATGTTTGCTGTACCTGTTGCCTCATGGTCTGGTACTCTGACCAGCTAAGGCTGCAATCCTATGCATGCTTTCCTGGGAGTAAGCCCCGTTGAGCACAGTGGAACTAGCTTCTGATCAGACATGCAAGGAATTGCACTCTGCTAATGGTGTAAAATTAAGGTAGTTTAAGAAGGTAATGTGTATACTGTATGAGCAATGTAAATGAGATTTACATAGCCATTTACTTAGCAGAAGATAAAATAATTCCCTATTCCCAAATGGCTCACAATCTTAAAAAAAAAAGCCCCAATACCCATATTTTATGTGTACCTTATCATACATTAGTTTTCCGACATCCATGTCTCATTTCCAAGTCAAAAATTTTAGGTGGAAATCTAAAATTTTGAAACTTTAATGTACACCATAACAGATTAATTTTTATCTCGTAATTGATAGTAGCAGTTTAAGCGAACAGGTCCTGTATTAATTTCCTTACTTGGTACTGAACTCAGTGAGATCATGGAGACCAATGATCTGCTCTCCTGTCTCTTTGTTGTTGTTCAGTCGCTAAGTCGTGTTCGACTCTTCGCGACCCCATAGACCACAGCACGCCAGGCCTCCCTGTCCTCCACTAGCTTCTGGAGTTCGCCCAATTTCATGTTCATCACTTCGGTGACACTATCTAACCATCTCGTCCTCTGCCGCCCCCTTCTCCTTTTGCCTTCCATCTTTCCCAGCATGAGGGTCTTTTCTAAAGAGTCCTCTCTTCTCATGAGGTGGCCAAAGGATTGGAGCTTCAGCTTCAGGATTTGTCCTTCCAGGGAGCAATCCGGCTTGACTTCCTGGAGGATGGACCGATTGGACCTCCTTGCAGTCCAGGGGACTCTCAAGAGTCTTCTCCAGCACCATAATTCGAAAGCATCTATTCTTCGGCGCTCTGCCTTTCGTATGGTCCAGCTCTCACAGCCATACATAGCTACTGGGAAAACCATAGCTTTGACTATGCGAAGCTTTGTTGGCAGGGTGATGTCTCAGCTTTTGATTAAGTTGTCTAAGTTCGCCATAGCTTTCCTCCCAAGAAGTAAACGTCTTTTAATTTCATGGCTGCAGTCACCATTTGTGGTGATCTTGGAGCCCAGGAAAATAAAGTCTGTCACTGCTTCCATTTCTTCCCCTTCTATTTGCCAGGAAGTGATGGGAGTGGTGGCCATGATCTTAGTTTTTTTAATGTTGAGCTTCAAGCCAATTTTTGCACTTTCCTCTTTCACCCTCATCAGCAGGTTCTTTAAGTCTTCTTCACTTTCTGCCATTAGAGTGGTGTCGTCTGCATATCTGAGGTTGGTGATATTTCTCCCAGCTTGTGAATCATCCAGCCCTGCCTTCCTCATGATGTACTCTGCATATAAGTTAAATAAGCAGGGTGACAGTATACAACCTTGTCGTACACCCCTGTCGTACTCCTTTCCCAATTTGAAACCAGTCGGTTGTTCCATGTCCAGTTCTAACTGTTGCTTTCTGACCCGCATACAGGTTTCTCAGAAGGCAGATCAGGTGGTCTGGTACTCCCATCTCTTCAAGAACTTGCCACAGTTTGTTGTGATCCACACAATCAAAAGCTTTAGCATAGTCAATGAAGCAGAGGTAGATGTTTTTCTGGAACCCTCTTGCTTTCTCCATGATCCAGCGAATGTTGGCAATTTGATCTCTAGTTCCTCTGCCTCTTCGGAAACCAGCTTGTACATCTGGTAGTTCTCGATTCACATACTGCTGAAGCCTAGCTTGTAGGATTTTGAGCATCACCTTGCTAGCATGTGAAATGAGTGCAATGGTGCGGTAGTTCGAGCAATCTTTGGCATTGCCCTTCTTTGGGATTGGAATGTAAACTGATCTTTTCCAGTCTTGTGGCCACTGTTGGGTTTTCCAAATTTGCTGGCATATGGAGTGCAGCACTTTTACAGCATCATCTTTTAAGATTTTGAGTAATTCCGCTGGAATGCTGTCACCTCCACTAGCTTTGTTGTTAGTGAGGCTTTCTAAAGCCCACTTGACTTCACACTCCAGGATGTCAGGTTCAAGCTCAGTGACCGCACCATTGTGGTTATCAGGAACATTTAGATCGGCCTTATAGAGTTCCTCTGTGTATTCTTGCCACCTCTTCTTAATCTCATCTGCTTCTGTTAGGTCCTTGCAGTTCTTGTCCTTTATTGTGCCTACCTTAGCATGAAATTGTCCTTTGACATCTCCAATTTTCTTGAAAAGATCTCTAGTCTTTCCCATTCTATTGTTTTCCTCTATTTCTTTGCATTGCTCATTTAGGAAGGCCTTCCTATCTCTCCTTGCTGTTCTCTGGAAATCTGCATTCAGTTGGGTATATCTTTCCCTTTCTCCCTTGCTTTTGGCTTCCCTTCTTTCCTCAGCTATTTGTAAAGCCTCTTCAGATAGTTTAAAGCCTCTTTAAACTGTGGCAAATGCTGCTCCCGCCCCATATCGTGGAGGAGCCTCACCTTGTTGGCTGCTAGGCATTGGGAGATACTTAGAGCACTGCAATACAGCACAGCTACCTCCCCATGCCATTCTGGTGCCAGGGAGCATGTGAACCCGACCCACCTTCCTATTGATGTAGGCTGATGTTTAGGCCAAATAGGAATTTTATGCTAACTCCTGATAGACCTGGAACTGTTCTTGTGTTTGCCTACCAATGGACTGTTGGCCGGGTAGGCCACAACTGGCTGGTATAGTACAGGACATGGAGTAGGGGTAGGGATACAGCATCTGCTCTTAGGCGAGCCCGAGTGTGAAGGAAATCCAGAACCTATTACAAGAGGCTGGGCGCAGGCTGGTAACTCAGCCTGAATTCCAATGCCTACTTTTAAGGCTGTATGACTTGGTGTAGGCATAATGGATGGACTTCCTTGACCCCCTTTCCAGAGGTTGGCAGTGAGAAAGTTGAGGGTGGTGGGAGGGAGGTGACCCTGGGTTTGGAACAAGGTTGGCAGTAGCATAGCAGCAGAGCCACAGAGGCCAGCACACAGATGTGCACCTGACTCCGAAAGCGGTCCAAACATGCTTTCCAGTGTCCTTTGTGGCAGCCACACTTTGCTAGCCTAACTCCAGGTTAGGATTGCGCTCTAAATCATATAAGCAGACCTTAAAATAATATGTGGAGGATAAAGAAGAAAAAAGATAGTGGAACCAGGATTTATTTGCTCTGATAAAAACTGAGAAACAGAAGTTTAAAATGTGAGTGGAGGAGAAAGGAGCCATTCGTGGTGTGCTTATATGAGAATCAATAAAGAAAGGATTTCAAAGGAAGAAAATATTGCATATAGCTTCAACAACAACAGCTGACAAATGCCAAAAAGGCATTAATATTGATTTTCTATTTAAAAACCAAACAGCAACGACAATCTTGGATCCAGGGAAAAAAGCAATAGAAATGGTTTTCCCCCCACCTTCAGCAATGCTACAAACAAAAGCAGTTGGAGAAGAAGAAAGTTACAGTGTTGTGGATTATAGCAAGTAATGTAGTCGCCCAAGATACTAAAACAGTTCAAGCGTTAAATGAATATTTTCAAATGCATTTACAAGAGAGAACATTTATGACTTTGTATCCTAAATCAGGATCACTGAGGTGGAGGTAATAATAATCGTAAAAAAGACAGAACAACTTCAAGGCAGTAAGCCTTCAGGATTAAGGAAATCCAGACTGGTTTGGCAAGCGAAGAAAAAAATGAGCAGTTTTGACAGCCTAGTTTGGGCAAGAGCCCAAAAGAACAAATAGTTTTGTACTGTTTTGAAAGAAGAGGAGAGGGGGAAGAGAACCATACATAAACCTAATCTGGGAAACTGCAGACCCATCAAATTAATATTTGCGAAACACATACAAGCCCAAATATATTTTAGAGTTTGGTATAATACTCTTGACTTCGTTCGAACAGGTGAGGGTGAGGTTTATAACGCCAGAAGCTGTGTGGATGAGAGCCCTGTTTGGAAAGCTTTGCAGAAGATTTATTAAAAGGAACAGAAAGCTCTTGACAGTACGTACCTGACTTAAAAGTCAATCCAGTAAATTATGAAGCCAAATACAGACACTGGGAAAATGCATGAGAGGGATTGTGATCACCAAGGTGAAAAACCTGCCTAAGTTCAGTTACAAAGCCAGGCAGGATCCATCAGGCATTAAAGCGCATCCATGCCATGCATCGGCTGCCTTGCAAATGAAGTCATCTCAGCCGGGCTATAATGTGCCACAAATGGAGGGCAGGCAGGAATGAGATGCCCCACTGCTGAAGTGTCTGTATAGTACAAGGAGCAGTTTCATAAAACAGTCTAGATGTCTCAGGGAAGGGATGGCTGCTCTCACTAATTTTGTGTTGTGTCTAAGGTGCGGCTGGTGCCAAAAGCAGGAGCCATGCATCGTTTTCTCCATCCATAAGGTCTAGTAAGGCAAAATGAGCACTTGGGGTGTAGTGGGAAATTAGTCAATGTTAAGATCTGCGCTGACTCTCTGTTTCCAGGCTTAAATCATATTGGTTTCTTTATCTTTTAAAGCACTAGCAGCCAAATTCTATCTGGGCCAGGTGGAAACAGACTCGCATTCAGCTGGTGCTGACTGCTGTAAAGCAGTCAGTGCCAGCTGTATAAAATGCTCCTGCAGTGTGCAAGCTCACATGCTGCTGGAGCCCCAGCAGGAAAACCAGACCCGTCCTTCCTGAAAGCGAGTGGGGAGGGGGAGGAACAGGGGGTGGGGCCAGGGGGCATCCACTAAAGCTGAGGGTTGGGAGAGTTAAAACAGATAAAAGGGAGTACTTTTTTACCCAGCAGGTAGTTAATCTGTGGAACTCCTTGCCACAGGAGGTGGTGATGGCATCTGGTCTTGATGCCTTTAAGAGGGGATTGGACAGATTTCTGGAGGAAAGGTCCATCGTGGGCTATAGGCAATGATGGATTGTGCAATCTCCTTACAAAGGTGGTGGGCTACTGGTACCGGGTGCAAGGGAGTGGCAACAGGATGCAAGCATCTTGTTGTTTCATGCCTCCCTGGGGCACCTGGTGGGCCGCTGTGAGATACAGGAAGCTGGACTAGATGGGCCTTTGGCCTGATCCAGCAGGGCTCTTCTTATGTTCTTATGTTCTTATGTGCGGTGCCTCCCTGTCTCTTTCGGTTCTCAGACCTGTGCTAGCAAATAAAAATCACTAGTGCAGGTTGAAAGTGAGTCAGGAAGAGGAAATGGAGGGGGGGGAAGATAAGGATATCAGCAATATCCATCCGCCCATGGTTGCACCACCCCCCCGGAACACTCTCCCATTCCTTCCAGTTCTGCATAAAATAAACAGTTTGATGGCTGTGGTAAATATGACAGTCCCAGTGCACATGGGCTGACCACCGCCACAAGCAGTGGTGGCCTGGGGAGCGGCCTGGTTTGTGCAAAGATGAATGCTGGATATCCACCAGAGCAGGGCTTTGGAGGGAGGTGGGAAGGGGTGGAATGGGGTAGGAGATGGGCAGAATTTGGAGGAGATGGGTCAGGAGGATCAAGCCTGGGAATGGGGGGTGGGTTTCAGGAGCAAATTAGGAAAAGGGTGTGGGTAGAAAGAGCAGCGATGGAGGAACCAAGCAGAAGGAGCAGGCAAAAGGGAGGGAGAGAGAGACTGGGGGCCCAATCCTAACCTGGAGTTAGGCCGGCACAGTTAGGCCTGCAAAGTTTGGCCAGCATAAGGGACACCATAAAGTGCATTTGGAACCACTCGGAGTCAGGGAGGATGGTGCACATCTGTGTGCTGGCCTCTGACTCCGAGAGTGATCCAAACATTTACAGTGACCCTTGTGCTGGCCAAATTTTGCTGGCCCAACTGTTAGTGCTAGCCTAACTCCAGGTTAGGATTGTACCCTAAAAAGGTTGAAAATCTCTGCCCTGGAGATAAAAGGATAGGAGAAGCCCTAACTTGCCCTGACGAACTCAGGCTTCCAGGATTCCTTGGTGCATCTTCTTTGAAATTCCAGGGATGTCGGCCAAACTTTGCATTGCATCCTTAAAGTGGTCATTTTTTTTTAATTGATATTCCTCTGAGCACAAACGCTGCTTCTCTCTTTATTTTTCAGTACAGTGGAAATGCATAAACCAAATTCAACACATAACAGTTGTGATATTCCACTAGGACAAACAGTCCTTATGTGGTAGATTTGTGGCTTAGCTAAAATTTATATGTGATAGGCCCGTTCCAAAATGTGGACGTATCTGGTTGTGCCTGAGTAAAACTAGGAAAATCCACCTCTTTGGGCATGTGGACATGCAGTGACTGGAAGTAAGTGCATTTCTTGATTGGCCCGAGGTGAATCTCCATGGTCGCATGGTTCTAGAACTGCCTGGTCAAATCCCTAAATTTGTCACGACAGCCATATTTTCATAGGCTTTTACGTTGCATCTACACTTGCCCAGGGGTATCCAGATGTGCCCAGAATTCAGGATTAATCTATAACAGTAACAAATGCAGATAAAAAACCTTTGAATAGTGCCACAGCAGATCAGTGTATTCACATTCTTCCTTCTTTTTAAATTTGCTGTTTTTGTTTTGTATATACATTGGTTGGGATTTAAAGTGCTTGTTAGGCTCGTGGAGGATATTTTCTGTATTACTGATGTCTTTTGAAGCTTCCCTCAGTTTTGGAACAGCGTACTCTATGTACAGAGTACTTTATGGCCTGGGTGACTGGGGTGAGGTGAGGTCTTGCTGTTTCCAAAATTTAACTTTACTGCGGCTGTTCTATACCCACTTACCTGGAACTCCATGGCACTCGATGGGATTTACTTCTGCGCAGACCTGCATACCGTTGCCCTGGAGGCCCCTGAGGTCTTTGGATCTTGGTCAGATGCTGTAGTCTGAACAAATTAATAAGAATCTGTACACACTGGGGGTGCAATCCTGGGCACCTGTTGGGGTTGAAGCTACGTACTCACGTAGACGCTATGCAGTTAGCGCTGACGCAGGGGCACTGAGTGGCACCCCCGCATTGGCGCTAATGCACCAAAACTGGCACTGCATGCAGCGCTGACCTTTGTGCACCCGCGCTGCACCTCTCCTGCAACAGCCAAGGCCAGCTGGCATAGAGGCATGACGAGCTGGGTGGGAAGGAGAAAGTAGGTGGGTGGTGGTGGTTCTGGGTGGGTGGGGGGCAGGGCAGCATTGTGCCGGCCTGGGGAGGGGGGGCGGGCTTGGGATTTGGCCTTATGGTCAAATCCTAAGTCCTTTTCCCAGGCCACACGGTCCCAATTCGGATTGCATGGTCTCCTCGGATCTGTGCAGATGATCCGAGGAGTGCATAGGGGAGGCTGGCGCCTTCCCACGTGCAAGCAGCGCTGGATACAGCGCTGCTTAGTATTGTGCTGCCCGACTAAATACATTGTAGACTCCTTAACTAGGTTTGCCAGACCTCAAGGATTGGCCTATAGAGTCTTTAAATATCACCATTGACTTCCATGGGAGTTTTGCAGGCAATCCTGGAGATATTAACAGAGCCTCCTTGGCTTACAATCCTATCCTCCCCTACCCACTGCTGGAACTATTGTGTGTGGCGGTGGAATCCAGAGTGGGATTGGGGTGGGCGGGAGGAAGGAGGCACCCAGGGGCAAGCAAGTGGCAGGAGGGGCTGTCTCTGATGAAAATGGCGTGCACCGGATCCTATCCCATCCATCTAGAGGCTGCCTGCTCCTTTCTTCTTGGATATGTGCCAACCAATTTGCTGGCACTAGTTCCTAGGTGACCCATTTGGCAATCAAGGGACTTACCAAGGGGTAAGGGGAAATAATTCTGAGCCTCCTAATTTCCCCTCACCCTGGCTGGAATACAGCACATACTTTATTGGCATGGCTGCATTGGCGGGAGAGGATAGGATGATGCTGTTAATGATATTGTATTAAATTGGGGGGGAAATGTTTCCAGGAATAGCTTTAGTCAGATTTGGCAACCCTATCCGTAGTTGACTATTATGCTTTGAATGCAGAAGATGGTCCTATTTTAATGCTCATCATTTCAGTTTACAATAATGTTTGATGGCAGGGCAGACAGTGGTCTAAGAACTTGATAGGCCTAGGCTTAGATGGGTCCATGATATACAGGACGTCTCGAGAAAATGCACACACACACACTTTATAATGTCAAATGTATTATGCTACAGTTCACATGTACGGTGTATCAGTGGCCTTCAACCTTTTTTTCTGCCATGACCCCAATATACATAAAATTATGTATGAGACTGGCGACCCCACTGTCAACCCTTCCCTCCTCCCAGGACCCTATTCACCCATCCCCATCACTTCCCACTCTCAGTACTGTTTACTGGAACCAAATACTTCTATCAGAGAGAGCATAAAAAAGTGACCATGAAGCCTTGGCACTCGTGAAAGCTACTTTAGCACAGTTGTTCAGAGCCTGAGCAGGACTGGGAGACAATTTCTTGGTACTTGAAGGGATACACCTTTACCTTATGGTGCCCCAGTCCAGTGGTCTTCAACCTTTTTTATTCCCATAAGCTGCCGCAACCCCACAACTGAGGCTTTGTGACCCCATTGGGGTACTGACCCCAAGGTTGAATAACACTGCTGTATACTACATATTGTTGTTCAGTCGCTACGTCATGTCCGACTCTTTGCGACCCCGTGGACCACAGCACGCCAGGCCTCCCTGTCCTCCACTAGCTTCCAGAGTTTGCCCAAATTCATGTTTATTGCTTCGGTGACACTATGTAACCATCTCATCCTCTGCTGCCCCCTTCTCCTTTTGCCTTCAATCTTTCCCAGCATGAGGGTCTTTTCTAGAGAGTCCTCTCTTCATACATATACTGCATGTGAAATACACAGAAGCAGTTGCTTGGCCCAGTTAATCAATCAATCAGACCAAGGGATTGAAATGTTCCCTACTGGCTGCAGGTTTTCTGCAATGAAGTATGTATGAATTAGAGCTCATTAAAATGCGTGTACATGTTTTGAGACATCCTGTACTTAAGCTTCAGATGTTTAGCCCAATAATTGCACCTCCTCGATACCCTTCTTTTTGCATTTTTACAGATGTCCTCATGAAATAACGGTAAAATTCAGGACTTTAAGGCGGCAGATAAGGAAATAAAAAGAGAATTCACTCAGATGTGATGGTTGGGGGAATAAAGAAAGTGGAGAACAACAACAAGGGGTAGGGCATGGAAGAGGGGACCAGGGTAGCAACTATACCCGCAATATCAAACCAAGGCCTTCAATTTTTCATTGTTTTATCATAGAGAATTATCACCCAGTTCCTTTCGTAAGCGTTGCATCTGCACTATGCAACCATTTCTTTCACAGCCAAGTCAACATGCTTTATGAATCTCTTTGAGTTAAGTGTGATTTGAGGTAACTATAAATCTTGGTTTCCATCATAATAAAGCTGAACATTTTGTGCTGGCAGACAGAGAGACACAACCTTTTGTTCCTCTGTCTTGACATTTCCTGTGTGCTTCTATGTCACTGCAAGACATTGTAATTATAATGTAACGATAGAACGTTAAGATGATGAAAGATTGCAAAACTTTTTAGATGACGGTAATATTTCCCCCCCCCCCACAAATGAATACATCTTATTCTCTTCTGGTATAATCACACAGAACGTAGGAAGTTTTTGTGCTTCCTTATCTGAGTCTTTTTTTGAATGAAAACACATGGGTCGATACTACCTCCCCATCTTTGTTGTCCCCTTTGGAATTGCCTAGTTATGTTATGTTAGAATAATAGCACACACACACACAGAGGGCACAATCGTAGGCAGCGCCGAACTGGCGAGGCCGATGGGCCAGCGCCATGTCTAGCGCTGCTTAGGACGGGCTGGAGCCTCCCCGTGGCAAGGGAGCGCGTGCTCCCTTAACGTAGGGGAGGCTCCAGCCTCCCCTATGTGCTCCTTGGATCTGCACCCACTAAAGAGCGGGTGCAGATCCGAGGAGACCATTTGGCCCGAATTGGGGCCGCGCGGCCTTGCTGACGGGCTTAGGAAGTGGCCGCACGGCCACCTCCCAAGCCCGCCCATGTCCCGCACAAGTCCCGCCTCTCCCACTCCCACCAATCTCCTTCCTGAAACAGGACAGAGAATCCCTTGCGCCGACCGTCTTCGGTCCATGCAAGGGAGGCTCTCCGTCAGCGTTCTGAAGGTGATGCTGCGAGTAGCGTTGGCTTCAGAGTTGGAGCGCCAATGCAAGGGTGCTGCTGCTCTGCCCCTTGCATCGATGCGATGGTGGCACATCAACTCAAGAGGCACGCTGGGAGCGCGCGCGCACACACATACACACACAGAGTGTGTGTGAATGTGCTCAAGTTATAGGTAAGGGGGCCCTTAACCAAACCCACAAATCCAATCCCTTAACTGTCCTCAATTTTAGTTAAATATCCCTCCCTGTTAGCATTCTAAAATCATTAATTACAACAGTTGTTTTCAAAGTCCTACTTGGACATTGAAGCCACTGTGTGTGTGGGGCTGGGGGCTGGGGGGGGGTTGCCCCAAAGGCGCTGCAGCTATTGTGGTCCTGTGGGGACCCAGGGGCTTGAAGACATCCTTGGGGCTTTGCGAAGCCTCCCATATCCTCCAGAAGGCTTCACAAAGCCCCCAGGTGTGCCTTCATGGACCTGGGTCACCGCGGCAGCGTGATCGCTACAGTGCCATCGGGGCACCCATTCGTAAACCACTCACCTTAAGGGGACTGTCCCTTTTTCACATTCAATGGTGGGTTGCGACCCACCATTTTGAATCCCACTGAACTACAGGGAACAAAGGCCATGAAGGGGCCAAACGCCCCTCCCTGTAATTTGAGTACTGGGAGACATAGTGTCATAGGGGGCTATCGCTTTTCTTCCTGAGCAGCAGTCGTTCCCAAACTGAACCGTGGCTCCCTGGAGAGCCACAGAAGCCCGCCAAAGGGGGCACAAAATCCTTGTGTAAAACCAGCTGCCTTATACAATGTATAGCAGTTGTTCTCAAACCTTTTAGCACCAGGACCCACTTTTTAGAATGACAATCTTTCCGGGACCCACCAGAAGTGATGACACCAGAGCCTGCTGCTCTCCTGAGAATGCAGCAATAAGTTGTGTTATTTCTCAGTCATTTTCCAATAGCAAAGTGAATCAGAAAAACAAACAAAATGAAAAACATATTTACAACCTTGACACAAGCAAAACAACCACACAGCCCTCCCCGTTTCCAGCATCCCATCTTCCCGTGTTTTCAATATGGCTGCTCTAGGAGCTTCGCAACCCACCTGAAATTGGTATGATGGTATAGGATTGTAGCTAATGGCCCCGTAAATCAAGGGAGCTGCCAGTCAAAAATGTTTGGGAACCACATCTGTGCAGGAATCCTAATTGAAACTGTTAGGGTGAGTTGTTTTGGAAAGTATACCTTTTTGTACATCTTTAAATAAAGTGCCAGGTATTGTTGAATCTATCATTAAAGGTTTTGCACTAGCCATTGTAGGCTGTATTTTCAAATGTTACCAAGTGTCAGTTCATTGTGGCAGTGCTTGTGAGATAGGCAAGGATAAGCACTGCCATATGCACTTACTTGGACTGGTCCTGTTGAAACAACACAGTGAATGCTGCCCCTCTGTCAAACACATGTCATTATTAGGCTAGTGCTCTAAGTGGAGATGTGGCCTAGTTGGCACAGTATTGAAGAATAACAGCCCAATCCTAACTGAATCCTTGCACGGGATGCAGATGCACCAGCATGGTTTTACTGCTTCCCGCAGGCCATTTTTTGGTTACCGAGGGTCTCCTTGGGGTAAGGGAACATTTGTGTCCCCTTGCCCTGGGATACGTCCCAGCAGCTGTCATGGGCCAACTCAGACCTGCTCCAGCTCAATTGCTGATGCATGGTGCATGTGCATGTGCATGCAGATCAGACCCAGGGTGGCCTCGGGATTTGGTGTACACCACCACCACTAAGTCCACCCTCCAGGCCTGATCTCCCCTCTTCCCTTCCCCAACATCACGCTGTTCTGCCCACCACTCCCCTGTTCCTCTTCCTGCCATCCCGTTCAACCCCCTCCTCACCTCCCTCCAACCCACTGCGGGCTTACCTGCTCTGGTGTGGGGGTGGGGGTCCAATGCTGCTCAGGAGGCCTCCCTGCTGGGAGGTTTGCTGTGCTCATTGGCAGAGGCAGCTTTACAACAGCCGTAAAGCAGCATCCACTGGGGTGTAACATGCCAGTAAAAGAAGGGGTTAGGATTGGGGTATATGGCTGCAATCCTATACTGCAATCCTGAGAGTAAAGTGTTGCGTTCAATGGGGCTCTCCTCCAGGAAAGTGCACAGAAGCTTGCAACCCAAATTTGTTTTACATGCAAAACAAACCCAGCACTTACTTACCTGGCACTTACCCAGTAGTAAGATTCTCTTTATAACTGATGCTATCCAATGGTTGGTGGTGGTGGTGGAATTATGGGGCCCTGTACAAAGAAGGGAAGCATCAAGTATACATAATTATTCTGTATCCTTTCTTAAATTATCCTTTCTTAAATTATTTCAGAAATACAGAAGGTAGGAAATACAGAAATGATTGCCTCATTGTTTACCCTTGGCATATATTAGCATAATAAGTCTTTTTGTACATCTTGATTAACTGCTCTCACTGAACTGGAATTTAATTGGATGTTCTATTTCTCCACTACCAGTATCTTAACTATGTAACAGGAGGCCAAATTCTGATGTGATCTCTATGCCCATAATTCCTTGTTAGTCCTTTTTCTTATTCTGTTTTAGAGAGTGTTGGTGGTGGCTGTCCATTCATGATGCAAGGTTAGAGGCTCCAATCCAATTCTTGGATTCAGGGCTTATAGAAACTGAGAGTCAGAAAAAAACAAGGAGTCCAGGCAGACAGATCAATGCGTTGTTTATAAGAGGAGGACGTTGAGTGATGTTCGCTTGGAGAAATGGAAAACGCAGCATCATTCTGAACTGGTCATGATCTGTACTTTGATTGTGGGCTTTCACTAGTTTAGGCGGGCAGTGGGTGATTGGCTCAGAGTGCGGTTCTAATGTTGCCCTGAGCCAGGAAATGACCCTTCGTGTTTGCGAAGCACATTCGCTACTGCTTTCAAGTGGGCCATGTCAATGAATCTAATCTCTGTTTCGCTGGAACCAGGTAACGTTGCTCAGGCCAAGGGTGACTAGTGCATTGGGATGAGAAGAACAGGGGGAGAGTGGAATGGGGGAATGGGTGCATTTTGGGGCAGGGAAAGGCAGGGGGACAGATGGGTGGATTGGGCCTGGGAGGGAGTGGGACCAACTTGAGCGACTAATGCTGGATCCTACCCCCCCCCCCATCAATGACCCAGCTGGTCTTACACAGGCTGCTTGGATTTGTGTCAAGTATTTCACTGATGCAGATATGAGTAGCCATATAGCAATTGCTGGCAGGCGACACGGGATAAGGAGATAAATATTCCCTTACTCTGAGTTGTGCCATAGCCACCTCCTTACCTGTGCTGAATAAGGTGCATGCTGGTTGGCCTGCCTATCCCAGCGCAGGTTAGGATTGGGCTGCCCGTTATCTTCCTGGTCTGGGAGTTCCTCAAACCCAGATCTTTTTGTTCCAAGAGCAAAACTATAGCCACAATGGCAGTCTCACTCAGACACTCTTCCCTGCTTGTAAATCGGACAATTCTGAATGCACCATATGCATCACTAAACAGTGATTCCCAATCTGTGAGCTGTGGCTCCGCAGGGAGCCATGGAAACCAGCCATGCATAGGATTGTAGCTTTATTGGGTAGCTGCGGCCAATGGCCCAGTATGTCAAGGGAGCCGCCAGTCAAAAAAGGTTTGGGAACGACTGCACGAAAGGCTTAAATCACAGTAAATTGCAGTAGTCACCCAGTGTGTACAACTTGCCAGTTGATCAAAAGGTGTTTCTGAGAACTCATCCCATGATTTGGCACAGTGTCTGTATGGGTCTCTCCTTACTAGAAATCCCTGTGAATAAAACCTTGTTAGCTTATTGTTTAAATTGATTACTCCGGCAATGCATGCCTAAATGACCCGGAGGACACGCTCTTTATGAGAAACAAGAACATCGAAACAAGACTTTGCTAGTTCATCTTGAAATCGTGAAATCTTTAACTATTAATGGTACGTCGAACTGAACACAGGCTGGGGAGAGCTTGTGGGTGAGAGACAGACATTTGTCAGAAGCACAGATGGTGTGGGAATTAGTCCCTTTTTATGTTTGGTATGTTGTCTGCCGGCATTTTTTGATTTGCCAATGTGTTTGGACGCAAGAGCTGGTAGGGTGGAAAGGAAGAGAGCACAGTGTCTGTGTTGGTAGCGTGGAGGGAGGATGGACTTGGGCCATTGAGGATATGCTGTATCAGATGTCAGAATAAGAGGGATTAGATTGCCCTGCTCACCACCATCACCATGTTTTTGCCACCTGGATTCTGTGAACAAAAGTGATACTAAAACATGATGGAGCTGGAAAAGGGGGAGAAGAGAGCAACAAAAATGATTACCGGGCTGGGGCACCTCCCTTATGAACAAAGACTGCAGCATTTGGGGCTCTTCAGGCAAGACAAAAGGCGCCTGAGGGGGGACGTGATTGAGACGTACAAAATTATGCATGGGAGGGAGAGAGGGATGTTCTTTTCCTTCTCTCACAGCCCCAGAACCAGGGGACATCCACGAAAGTTGAGTGTTGGGAGAGTTAGAACTGATAAAAGGAAATACTTTTTTACCCAGCAGGTAATTACTCTGCGGAACTCCTTGCCACAGGAGTGGTGATGGCACTTGGCTTAAGTCCTTTAAAAGGGGATTGGACAAATTTCTGGAGGAAAAGTCCATCGTAGACTACAGGCCATGATGGGTGGTGCAACCTCCTTACATTAGTAGTAGGCCACTTCAGAATGCCAGGTGCAAGGGAATGGCAACAGGATGCAGGCATCTTGTTGTCTCATGTGATCCCTGAGGCATCTGGTGGGCCACTGTGAGATACAAGAAGCTGGACTAGATGGGTTTTTGGCCTGATCCAGCAGGGCTCTTCTTATGTTCTTGTATGGTCAAAGAATGAAATGACAGAGAAAGTGATACTGCTTATTAAACTGAAACAGTATCCCACCTGTCCAATAAATTACCTTATCTTCCATCTTCTGTCGTATCACTGTAGCTGTTTAGGAAAAAAGCAATCTTCACAAGAGAAGGGAAAAATAGATAAAAAGCCACATAATTTATTTACAGTGTCTCACACTGTTACCAAGCTACATGCCAGGATTCAAAAATAGAAAACAGAGGTAGGAGGAAGACTGGGGAAAAAGCGACCCCCATCCCTGAATAATTAAGAGCCAGTGCCAAACGGAAGCGCAACTCAGGTTAACCTCTAAGCAATGCCCCTTTCTCAGAAAAATTCTCTTTCGGAAGGAGAATCTGACTTGTGGATTGCAGCCAGAGAAGCCGAGATTTATCACAGGGAGCCAACCTTGGTTCTTGCACAGCAGCTTATTGCCACGTGAGGAGGAGGGGCCTTAGGACAGTGATAGAGAACGTGTCTTGAACACAGGGAGCTCTGGGGCATTTCCATAGCAGCTCCATTCAAAATAATCTCAGAATTGGAGAACTGGAGTCACTGCCAGGCATAGGTAACTGTGGGAACTAATGGTCTCGCAGTCCAATCCTATGCATCATGCCCAGTCCCCTCAGCCAACGCAGGCACTGGCTGCAACGGCTTGCAATGCCTCCGGTGGGGTGGCAGGCCAGGAGGTCTCCGGGTAAGGAAACATTCATTGGTGGCTCAGGAACGTCTACCCAGACCTGTGCTGGTGAAATCCAAACTGCTGGACAGTTTGGGTTTGCAATGTGTGTGTCTTGTAATATTTTTTTCTTGGATTATTTATAGTAGTGTGTGTGTGTGTGTGTGTGTGTGACACACACACACACACACAGAGAGAGAGAGAGAGAGACTGCAGTACATTATGAAGAGGTTTTGCTTTTTTTAAAAAAAAAAATATATTAAATAACTATCCGATACTTAACGTTATTCCTATACTAGTGCAGGGCTGTATTATCCATGGCTGTCTAGGCTTAAGCCTAGGGACCTTGCAGGACTAGGGGACTAATGTTCTTGCTAATCTGCTCCAATGTGGGACACAAGGTCCAAGCCAGGCCCCGTCTCTTACTGCAGACTGCAGGGAGCCAAGCCACTGTGCCGTGGGTGCAGGGAGCCAAGCTGCGGTGATGCAGAACTCCCGCGACGATCTGGCCCAGCCTGCAGCACCAGGAGAGGAGAAGAGGGAGTTGTGCAAGGATAGGAATAGGAAAGTAACAAGGGCTGGGGCCGTGTGTGCCCCACTTTTTCTTTTGGGAGGCAACCTGGGGCAATATAAACCCATGACCAGGTTAGTACCAGAGGGGGCCTGAAAGTGCCGGAGGGGACCCAAAATACCTGAAAGCCTAGGGGAACGGCCATGGGTTAAAACAGCCCTGTCCTAGTGGCTATATCAATGATGATACAAGTCCCGTATACAGCTTCTTCTTTCACTGATTTGCCACAATCCAAAGTTCTCCTGCACAATCATGGAATAAATTGGCCCAAGATGGGAGCATTCTGAAAGGCTAGTAGAATTCTGTCCCCGAGCTGGCACCCAGAATTCACACAACATGTGGCAGAGTTATGGTATTGTTGAGGCCGGAAGCTCACGTGTAGTTTCTTGGTGCATTGTATCTATTTTAGCTTTTTCTGCACATTAGTTTGGGAGGAAGTGTAAGTAAAAGCCCATGAAAATCAGATGACAGCTTCTAAGCTTTTCTCTTGTCATCAAGACCCGAAAGATATTTTTAGTCCCATTAGATATTCTTAGTGACTTTTAAAGTGCCGCATCAGTCATAAAGATTACAGATTGTCAAAATGAAATGTACTAATATACTATTTTAAATTTCCAAATCAATTTGAGAACCTGCATGACCTTTGCAAGATCAAATATATGCTTTCTGGATTTTCACATGAAAGTGAACACGCGGGTCAGACACCAGGATTAATGAAAGAAACAAATATCCATCTTTTTAGCCGCATGTAGCTGACATTTCTCTGACCCCTTTTTGCATACAGATGACACGCTGTAAACTCTGCATTCAGAGCTATTATTTTCTATTAAGTTTCTTGCAGAATGTGCTATTGATTGGGGAAAAAGTGAGCTGAACACATAGCTATGTGTGGAACATTCCTAAGAGATTTTGCTGAGCTTCCTGAAACTTTCCGCTTCCCTTGAAATTTCTCAGATATTCTAAGCAGGCATTTTCCATTTTTCTTTAAGCATGTTTAATCTCAGGACTTATTCACTTTGCCTACTGGAAGGTTTCCTCACTGTCTTGAACATCCGGAGTTGATGAGATGCAGTTGAGATCCTCAACAAGATCTTGACTGGCAACCCGCATTGGTCTTATTGAAACTCTTTTTCTCACCTGGCAGTTACTTGAATGTTTTGCAGGTCCCTTGAAACTCACATAGAAATGTTGCTTCTGATGAAATTCCATTGCATTTCTAGAAAGGAAGCTGCCTACTAACCTAGGATGTCCTGTTGAGGCTTTTGGTATTACTATTCTCCCTTTCTCAGAAACAAGAATAAAATAGTAGCAGACTGCAAACAAGGCTGAATTTCTCCCAAGCATGCTAACAAGCATTTGTGCAGGTACTATTTTCTTAGTAAATGCCCCTACTCAGATGATTGTGGCTTAGCTATATTGTGTCTTTCCCTTCTTTCTCCTACCTCATGTCGCTTCCTTAACAAGGAGATCAGTGGTACTCAAACTTTTTAGACCGAGACCCACTTTTTAGAATGGCACCTGTGTCAGGACCCACTGGAAGTGAGGTCATTAACCTGGAAGTGATAGTGTGGATGAAGTGACATCATCAAGCAGGAAGTGCTGTCACTGTAACATAATAAAATGGCTGCTTCCAGCTTTCTGCGACCCACCTGACATTGAATAATTGCACCTCCATTAAGCTTTTGCATTGTTCAAGTCCTCAGCGGACCAAAATGCTGACCGAACTGCTGCCGTCACTTTGTACTTCATCTTCTGAAATTCAGGGAGACAGTGCTGTCCTGCGGTCACAATAAATAGTACCTCTGGTGAGTTGCTGCTAGTTGACAGGCCCTTCTATTCACCCATATAGCCCTATATGTTTCTAGACCCTAGCCAAATCAACATGCAGATTATATGGCTTCTCTTTTAAAAAGGGAAAGCAGGATTTTATCTATTTCTGTTAAAAGTTTCAAGGTCCTAGCATAATGTATAATGTGGGTTTAGTTGGCAAATCGGTAGATTGGGAAGATACGTTATCAGCTTCTGTAGAACAGCCATGAGAATTATTAGAGAAACTATAGTTGCCTCTGCCAGAAGCTACAGGTCTACACAAGTCCTTTGCTGGTATGTGTCCTAGGACAGTGGTTCTCAAAACTGTTTAGCACTGGGAACCACTTTTTAGAATCTATCTGGGACCCACCAAAAATGATGTCATGGCTGGAAGTGCCATCATTTGTGATGCCAGAGCCTGCTGCTTTCCTGAAAATGAAACAATAAATTGGGTTATTTCTCAGCCATTTTCCAATAGCAACATGAATCCAAAAGGGAAAAAAGTCTAGTTATAACCTTGACACAAGCAAAACCACCACACAACCCTCCCCCTTTACAGTATATCATCTTCCCATATTTTCAATATGGCTGCTCTAGGTACTTTGCGACCCACCTGAAATTGGTTCATGTCCCACAGGTGGGTCCTGACCCACAGTTTGGGAACCACTGGTCTAGAGCTGTTTAGCCAGGAAGTTAGTTGATGCCTGATTTATAAATTTGTGTTTTGCTTTGGTGAGATTGAAGGGGTTCTACAGACACATGACTTAAGATGCGTCTCAGAATCATTTCAGAACCATAAAGCATGTATCCATTTTATATCTATTCAAATTCTGAGAGTAAATTGGCCATTGAAATTTTGCCTAAAATGAAATTTGAATTGAGGACTTCCTTCCTTCCCAGGGGAAGATTCAGGAGAAGCTAAATGAGATATGACATTAGATTAGAATGCAGTGGGGGGGGTGTGTGGGGCAGTGAACAGCATAGAGGGGGTGATTTGGAAAGTGGAGGGTTGGAAACAAAAAGCTAATCACACCAGTGTTCTGTGATGCAAACAAGTATTTTCAGGGAAAAAAACATTGTTTCATGGCCTTCATCATTGTTCATGTTCTTTGGAATTGAAATTGAAGAGGGGGAGAATTGAACTGGCGACTTTTTTGAACAGCCCATAAGTTCCTAATATTAGCCATCAAAGCATTTCAAAGATTGTTCTGGTAGATGAAAGTACAGCTATGGGTGGGAAAAAAACATCAGTTAAGTGAAATTCCCTGCTGCTTCATTACCTCCATCTTGCAAATTTTTGTACTAAATGCAAGTACCTAGGGATTAAATTAAACTGCAGATATTCAGCCTGGTTTGCTAAGTGAATCTGGTGTTGCCTGTTGTGGAAGCAACACGCAACCTTTTGGATGGAACCGGGTTGAAGAGTTCAGCCCCACATCTAAATACATTGTATGTGACTGTTGACTGTTTTGAATCTAATTTCCGACAACCCTACATTGCTTGCTGGAACACAGACACAAAAACAGAGTGACTGCTTGCTTTTCATCGTTTCATTTTATGAGACATGAGCCCCTTGTGTGATCCGCATAGACATAAATATGCAAGGACCAAGCTGGTTTTGTTCCTTGCCATTCATGGGAGTGTAATATGAAAGTACACCATCGGGACATGTCTCTCCCCAGGGCGAAGTCCTGCGATGATGTAATTTTAGGCAGATGGGAATCCAGCCTGGCAATATTCACAAAAAACTAGGTGGTGTTATCAGAAGACAGTATAACCCAGTGGTTCTCAAATGTTTAAGCACCAGGACCCCATTTTTTAGAATGACAGTCTGGGACCAACTGGAAGTGCCATCGTTGCGACACCAGAGCCTGCTACTTTCATGAGAATGCAACAATGTAGGGTTATTTTTCAGGGCGCAATCCAGTGATGTCATGCAGGGGGTACGTGGGGGTACGCGAGTACCGGTTCCTAGGATTACGGTTGGCCCTGCCCATTAACCCGCCCACTCATCGAATCCGCCCCCTGCAACGTTTGAATTTCCTGCACGTTTGAGTTGCCTGCATGTTCTCAGAGCCAGCCAGGCAGGCAGGCAGGCAGCGAGCGGAGCCTTGCCTTGCCTTGCCACTGAAAAATGAGCTGCTCTGGGGTTTTGGAACTGTTGGGTCACTTTAACATGATGCCAGGCCTCCTTAACATGTTCTGGGGGTGCTGTGGAATACTTTTGCAACTGTTGGGTCGGTTTAAAATTGTCTGAGGCCTCAAAAAGGGCTTTTTTCATGTCCCTTGCTGCCACGACATCACTTCCGGCTTATGACGTCACTTCCGGTGGGCGGGTCCCGACACGTGCCAATCAAAAGTGAGTACCTGTTCTTAAATCATTTAGATGACACCACTGGCGCAATCCTAACCAACTTTCCAACACTGGGGTAAGGACAATGCAGCTATGAGGTGAAGGAACATCCATTGAGGAGACCTTGAGGAGGCTTCTGTTACTGCCCCCACCCCCAACTGCAGGATGCAGCACATGCTCCATTGGTACAGCTAGGTCAGTGCTGGAAAGTGGGTTAGGATTGCACCCTCAGTCATTTTCCAATTCCAAAGTGAATCAGAAAGAGAAAAAGTCTATTTACAACCTTGACACAAGCGGAACAACCACACAGCCCCTCTCCCTTTCCAGCATCCCATCTTCCCATATTTTCAATTTGGCTGCTCTAGGTGCTTCGTGACAGGTGCTTAGCTGCTGTAGGTGCTTAGCTTCAGGCAGTACTGGCAGCTCAACCATCAGTCCCCACCTCCTGGAGGTACTGGAGGAGCCAATAGTCTTTCCTCTCCGGTCAATTTCTCAAGAGGTGACTGGTATTGTCAGAACTGACTGAGAAGGTTTGTTGTGTGTATCCAGCATACAGCAGCATGTGTGCTGACTGCTGTGAGTTCGGATCTGTGGATTACGGCTTGTAATTTTGTGAATATTTACCGCAAATCTTTTCAATAACGTTGGCAGCAACCAGCAGATCAGTGTTAGTTGAAACAGAATAATGGTAGCCTTGGGCGAAGCATCCATCTTTGTGTCTAATGGGTTCTTTGTGATTTATGCTACTATTGTAAATAACAGACCGGGAGTTAAGTGCATTCAGACTCTGGCGTCTAATGTGTTACCTAATTATATCAGAATATTCACAGTAATTGTGTTCACAAAATACATTTCTAGAGTCTTCTGAAAGTTTTAAGCCTGACTGGTGGATGTCATTGAATTATCCCTCGCATGCAGGTGGATGTCAACTTTTTCTCCCCTTCCAAATTGATGCATGTGAACAAAGCTTTCAACCATTACTGCTTCTGTGAACCACCAACCTCACAGGACCAGGAGAGATAGATATTATCTATCATAGTGGAGGATGATTGTCTTGGATCACTTATTGTGTCAATGATGACACATCTTTTCCCTTGTTAATGGTCCAATGGGAGGAAAATGAGACTTGGCTGCTCCATGTATGGTTAGGGTGACCTCTATTTCTTTTTCTTCTTCTATGAAACTTTCTACCTTCAGCTTGTTTGTTCAGAGTATATTAGCAATAACTGAGGTGGAGCAATGATAAGCTATGAGCTGAAAAAACAACCCTGGAATGAAACTTGGCTAAATTTTATGTAAGTGAAATTGTTGATGCCCCATGTGAAGATTGGGTTGTGAATTAACTTCTTCTTTTTTTAGTTTTGAGTTGTATTTATGACATTTTTGATAGGTTCATGGAGTAAAGGTACTGACAGAACCATCTAATAGATTTTTCAATTCATTGGGGTTAGTATGTGGTATGTAGATGTATTTGCTTAAAACAGTGCGACCACCACCCCCCCAGTAGGAAACATTCCTGGGCCATTACCCCCTGGCAGTGCCACATTGATCCTCCCAGTAAGCTCTGCAGTGGGCTCTGAACCCCTTAAGTGGCTTCTTGGGAAGTGGCAAAGAGCTGTGGCAGCAGCCAACTGGGATTCCCCAGCACCATTTTCCAATTCCCAGATGCCCTGTCCAGTGGTGTCATCTACAAACAAGGAACGGGAACGCTGGGTGGAACTTGGGCAGGACTTCCGCATGATTGGCAGCCTGCCCGTTTCGTTCCGTGGCTGCCCTGGCCTCAGGGGGGGGGGCTGCCCCCAGTTTGCGCGCCCCACTGCTGCTCGCCCAGGCTCCAGCGCACCCCCACCCATCTCCCCTGGTGAGCAGGCACCCCTCTGAGGCCAGGGCAGCCGCGGAACGGGACAGGTGGGCAGCCAATCACGCGGAAGTCCCGTGGAAGTCCCGCCCAGCATTCCCGTTCCTTATTTGTAGATGACACCACTGGCCCTGTCCCCCCGATATTTATTCTTCCCATCTGTATACCACCCTTCCTCAAGGAGCCCCTTCTTTTGTCTTCACAACAACCCTGTGAAGTAGATGAGGCTGAGAGAGAGGGGCTGACTGGGCCAAGGTCATCCAGGAAGCTTCATGGCTGAAGGGGGATTAGAACCTGGATCTTCCAGTTCTAAATCCAATTCTTGAAGGTAGGACATCCAGGAAAAGAACCTTCGCTGCTAATTCCTATAGCCTTCCCTTGGCCTGGGGCCCAGATCCAGCGGCACCAGGGAACCCTGACTGCTTCAGCACTATGGGCCCTTGGCCCAAGTCATAAGAACATAAGAAGAGCCCTGCTGGATCAGGCCAAAGGCCCATCTAGTCCAGCTTCCTGTATCTCACGGCGGCCCACCAGGTGCCCCAGGGAGGCATGAGACAACAAGATGCTTGCATCCTGTTGCCACTCCCTTGCACCTGGTACCAGTAGCCCACCACCTTTGTAAGGAGGTTGCACAATCCATCATTGCCTATAGCCCACGATGGACCTTTCCTCCAGAAATCCGTCCAATCCCCTCTTAAAGGCATCAAGTCCAAACAGCCCCAAACTGTGGTGCTTGCTTATGTATGGGCAGAGCAATCCGAGTCCCACGTTGGGCTAACGCAAGTCCACCGCATGGGCCCAGTGCCGTCGCAAATGTGCCATAAGGGCTGAAGTGCCGTTTGGCCAGTGTGGGACCATTTCTCAGCGGAGGGCAGGTGGGAGGGAGGGCAGAATGAGGCAGGAGTGTGTTCCTGCAGGCAGGGCAGACCAGGAAGAGGGGAGGAGCCGGGAGCTGGCAGTTATCTAGGCCATGGCAGGGCACTCAGACATGTGCCTTTTAAACAGCAGGCACAGATCCAAGGAGCCCCATCCGCTCGGCTGGGACTTACCCTGGGGCAAGGGGAAATACTCCCCTTGCCCCACGGTGAGCTGCAGTTGTGTTGCGTCCCAGCCACTGCTCCCGCCATGGGCTGAAGGCTTTTTTAGTCAGAGGAAGGAGTAAATTAAGTTCAAGGCAGATTTACACGCAACAAAATTTTATTACCGACAACTACAAACATTAACAGATAAAAGACACAGGAGCATCTCTGAACCCCAGAGGTGTCTCCAGGCACAAGTACTTACAATTGGGCAACCCACCACAGGCAACACAACTGCCAGCCAAGTCTGGGGGAGTGTCAGGGTGCCCCTCAGGACAACGTAGCCTGCTAGTGATCACAAGGTCCGGGGGCCAAGTAATGGCCCCATAACAAGGCTTTGTATTGGCCAAAATCCCAGCTGAATAGCCATGAGTTTTATTGGCCAGCCAATACCATGCAGACCTTTGCTTAAGTGCTGCGCAGCACCCAGCTGATGATAGTTAACCATTTTGCACCTAAGATCAGCGACAGCTGGGGCTCTTGGTCTGTGCCCAAATTCTCCTGGTTGTTTCCCCTGGGAAAAGCTCCACAAGGATGCCCAGAGGCCTGGGGACACCTAGACAGCGGCGTCATGCAGCCGGAACGCTGGGCGGGAGGAACAGGTGAGCGGCAGCCCGCCCGTAACAGACCGGAACGCAACGGGCAGGCTGCCGCTCACCCGTTCCTCCCGCCCAGCTTTCCGGCTGCATGACGCCGCTGCACCTAGATGATTGTTAGGGTTGGCACTGGCCATTACAAATTGTCTCCTAACGTGCGTTAGGATGCAGTGCAGGCCTGCCAGTGCGGTGCCCTCAAATAAACAGGGATGCTCCTTGCCTTGTGTTTCATTGATGTCCAGTGAACGTAAGAGGATACACACGGACCTCAGAATGATACGGCCTGTTCTGCTAATGGTGACTTTGCTATGTGTCCTTTTTAAGCAGGCCGGATCTCCAAGTGGAAAGATAAATGAGTAAAAGAGTCAAGAGCAATGTGACAGTTGCTGTAAATCTCATGCATAAATGTTTTTAATTTGATCTTCAGAGTTTATAACCTTGCTGTACTCATGCCACCAATGAAATTCATAGAGTAACCTTTTCCCGTACACGATAATATGAAAATGTATCAAACATAATTGCCGAGTAGATCTTGTTAAGTTGACTCAGATTTATGATCAGGTCTTGGGGGGAAAAATCCATTTGTACATGCTCATGTGGATTAAAATAACCCAACAGGAATCCTAAGTTATCACCCTGGTTATAAGACAAGCCTTTTAGATGCAGCGATGTTTGGATAACCGAAGCATAGGTTAACCAGGCCTGACTGTATTTTAATTTTTTATGTGGTTGAAATAGCAGCAGAAAATTACATAACCTGGTTAAAATTGCTTCCTCTCCTGCTTCCTTTTATAATAAGCACATTAACATTGTGACAAAGCGGGGCCTGATTTGATTATTGTAGATTATGCAGTTTGTTGGCTTAATGAAAGAGGGGAGTATTTAGTGACACATTCAGCTACATTAATGCCTGCATTATCTTTGAGTATTGTCAGAGCTGTACAGAGCGGTGTTTCAGAGCAATCCTAAACCTGGAGTTAGGCCAGCAAACTTTGGCTGCCTGGTACCCCAACTGTCCTCACTGTTTCACAGCGCAATCCTAACCTGGAGTTAGGCTAGCAAACTTTGGCTGGCACAAGGGCCACTGTAAAGCACGTCTGGACCATTCTCATAGTCAGGGAGGATGGTGCACATCTGTCTGCTGGCCTCTCTGACTCCGAGAGTGATCCAAACATACTTTATGGTGTCCCTTTTGCCGGCCAAACTGTGCTGGCCTAACTCCAGGTTAGCATTGTTCCCTGGGAGAGAGAAAGAGCAAGAAGTTGATGGGGAAGAGGAGGTGGTTGCGTCCCCAGGGGTGGAATAGATCACTTGACTTTTGCTGTTATCGTGAGTCAGACCAGCGGGTCCATCTCAGTCAATATTTTCGATGCTGACTGTTTGCAGCTCTTTACACAGGGGTCTCACCCCTACTTGGAAATACCAGGGACAGAACATTTGTCTTTGGCTGTTAATGCCTGCATTATTTTTGAGTGCCTGGTACCCCAACTGTTTTCTTCCACGCCATCCTTTATTCTCTTCCACGCCATCCTTTATTCTGACTCAGTGTAAGACAGCTTCATGTGCTCACTGTTTACCATATGCTGGGAGAGGGGAAGACTGTTGTCATTGGTAGAGTGTTTGCAAAGTCCCAAATTCAATCACTGCTGTTCAAAGTAAGGCTGGAGGAGACGCCTGTCTCAAATCACGGAAAGCTGCTGACAATCCGTGAAAGGCAATATTGACCTTGGCGAACCAGGACATGGGCTACGGAGGCAGCTTGATATGTAACCAAGTGAGACTTCCTTCCTGTCTTCAGCGAAAAATATACAGCGGGCAAGGGCATTGCCATGCAGCATTGTGACACAATCAAAGAGGTAGCTTGCTTCCGCTGTGGTGCTAGCAAGCTCGGCGTAGCTGTCTAGTTCATAACATGTCATCTCTGGTAATAGACAGAGTTTGACAAGTTTTTACAAAGAACACAAAGAAAGCTGACGTTTAACAGCATGGTGTAGTCTCCCTGCATTACCGGGGACAGCAACGTGAAGGAATGTGCTGAAGAACAGATAGCAATGCTACTGAAGTTTGATTTGCTACTTAACTCAGAACTTGAATGTATCTGGCTAACGATAGTCAAGGTACAATCCTAACCTGAAGTGAGGCCGGCACAGTTAGGCCAGCAAAGTTTAGCCGGCACAAGGGCCGCCGTAAAGCACGTTTGGACCACTCTCGGAGTCAGGGCGGATGGTGCACATCTGTGTGCTGGCCTCTCTGACTCTGAGAGTGGTCCAAACATACTCTACTGATGCCGGCCAAACTTTGCTGGTCTAACTGTGCCGGCCTAACTCCAGGTTAGGATTGCACTCTTAACTTTTAGAATCAGAAATGAGAGGCTGGAGAGAGACAAGCAGAAATGATTATCTCAGCCTGGATAACGTAAACTTTAAAAAAAACTTGTAGCCCACCTAAACTTAAAACAAAACACAGTTGAGATCATTTTGAAGTGGGTTGGGTATTTTACCTAAACCTGATGTGAACAGCAGGCCAGCAGTAGTGAACTATCTCCAGCCAGGGGTTGACACCCTTATCCCCACATTCTCTATATAGCTAAGAACATAAGAAGAGCCCTGCTGGATCAGGCCATAGGCCCATCTAGTCCAGCTTCCTGTATCACACAGTGGCCCACCAGATGCCTCAGGGAGCACACAAGACAACAAGAGGCCTGCATCCTGTTGCTACTCCCTTGCACCTGGCATTCTGAACTAATGGAAGGAGGTAGCGACACCCATCATGGCCTATAGCCCACTTAGCTGTGGGACTGGGTGTGTAATTTCCATCTTCTCCATTTATCCATGCTTCCACTTCCTTTCTCCTTCTCTTTTGTTTCCCTGTGTCTCTTTTAGAGTGTGAGTCCTTTGGGATAGAAAACTATCTTGTTCCTTTGTTTTGTAAACCACCTTCAAGTTTGATTGAAACTGTTGTTTATAGGCCTAGTATACAAGTAAATACACAAGGAAACTTACAGCCCAATCCTATACTTCCTGTCAGTCACCCAGAGGTACAGTGGTGCCCAAAAGGCTGCTGCTGTAACCTGCGTGGAGAGGGATGCCACCAGAGGTCTCCTTGGGGGAAGGGGACATTCATCCCCGCACCCTGAGAAAAACCCCAGCCTCCGCAATGGGATTGGGCCTGCATTCAAGATATGGATTCTGAGAAACTGCATTTTTGTTGTCCTTTGTCTCTGAGATGCACATTATGAGATAAGAGGGGAAAACCCTACCTCCTTAGCTGCTATTTTAATTTTATTGAAGTCAAAATAGACTATTTCCCTGAAATGGTGTTGAAAGCAAAAACATTTGGAGATAAATGGGGGCAAACGTTTTTGATGTAAAGTGGAACTCACCCACAGAGTGCTGTTGGGAAAGCTTGCCTTCCACCACCCCTCGGAAGAATGCAAGTAGACAAATATTGTTTGGGAAATGAAAAATTTCCCAAGATGATGTGATGGAAGCATTCTGTGTGAGCAGGGCTGTTCTTGTAGCAGTGAGGTTTAAGCAGAACTATGCTAATTGGATTAGCAGTGGTCTGTCATTGCTGGAGGGGAGCAAGTTATGCCAATCAGTTAGAGACAAAGTGGAGAAAAATGGCAAGGAAACACAAGGTCGCAAGGCTGCAAGGCATCTTTGCCATCCAGGTTGATGGAAGAGACTGATAATATTTAGGGTGTCTGTCCAAGTCCTTCCTCTTACTCTTGGGAACTCAGAGTGCTGTAGGTACCCTCCCCCCCTTTCATTTTATCTTCACAAAAGATGAAGTAGCTTAAGCTGCCACTGACTAAAGCAGTGGTTCCCAATCTTTTTATGTACGACAACCTTTTGGGACCCCTCCCACCTGACTGGAAGTAATGTCATTAAGCAAGAAGCGACATCATTGTGCCAGCAGGGATATATGTGATGTCATTGTTTTAATAAATCACACTTTTTAAATGAATCGCACGCTGTACACATCAGGCCCGACCTCAAGCCAATATGACCAATGTCGTCACATTGGGCCCCGCACTTTGGGGGCCCCTGCACCAGCACAGCAAGCTGCTGCAGCTGGGATTTCTATAACTGTAGGCCATTGGGAGAAGCAAAGCAGCTCCATCTTGGGCCCTCCCACCTGCCCCTGCCTCTGAACTGCCCAAGTTGGGTCTCCTGGAAGCAATTGGTGGTGACGTTACTATGTCACTGCCATCTATTTCCAGGAGCTGCATGTGGCACCACAGCCACTTTTTGTGATGAGTGGGGGGCTGTGGGGAAGGGAGGGGGCCAGTAATGGGATCTGGGGATTGACTACAGGAACGCTGGGCGGGACTTACGCGCGATTGGCAGCCCGCCCGTTTCGTTCCTTCGGCTGCCCGCCAGCCGCGCGGGCTTCTTCCGGGGAGCGTGCCCCACCGCTGCTCATCTGATCACCCGGCGCGCCCCCCACCCGTCCCCACCGGCGTGCCGGCACCCCTCCGAGGCCAGGGCAGGCGGCGGACCGAACGGACGGGCAGCCAATGATGCGGAAGTCCCGCCGAAGTCCCGCCCAGCGTTCCTGTAGTCAATCCCCAGATCCCATTACTGGAGGGGGCCCTCCTCATTGGGCCCTACCACTCTTAGAACCAGCCCTGGTACCCATAAACATCCACATTTGGAGAAATGGATGCAAAATATAATGAGAGAAAGAGATCGCAAAATGCGTAATCTTTCTGTTCCTGTATTCTGCAATAGCTAAACTGGATGATCAGTTAAACCATGTGGTTTTGTTTGTTTAATTTTCTGGGATTATTTCCATAGGAATTAATGTCACCCAGGACAGTGCGTGTAACAAAAATGTATGTAGACCACCATTGGTTACCAAACGCAACCGTTGTTTTCAGGGATGTGGAAAAACTTGAAAGTTGTTCAAAAATGCATTTCTGTTTGGAGGTTTCCTGAAAATGTTTCAAAAACACAACTTTTAAAATGGTGCACAAATGCATCTACTGTATAAAATGGAAAATCAGGTCACATTCCCCCCCCTTGGGGTTGCGACCCCCAGAATGGGAACCACTGGACTAAAGGGTCACCCAGTGAGCTTTATGACTGAGTGGGGATTTTATCAGCCCATTAGGGAAGTCTGTGAGAGTTTTTTTCCAGCTGTTCTGCAAAAATTGAAAGGTAACCTCTGGATGTCTCTTTGGGATAGAGATAATGACCTTAGCACACGCAATGCATTTTTGTTGAACTTTAAAACAAAAGTGGTGTGTGTGTGTGTGTGTGTGTGTGTGTGTGTGTGTGTGTGTGTGTGTGTGTGTGT
>JAJKFI010000112.1:1805290-1836627 GCA_029204185.1 Lerista edwardsae | reverse complement strand
TGTGTGTGTGTGTGTGTGTGTGTGTGTGTGTGTGTGTGTGTGTGTGTAATGAAACTACTGAGATTTCCTGCTGGCATGAGCCCTTAGGGAAGCAGTGTCACAATTGCGCTCCTCTGATGCTTAGAAACTTGAGTTTTCTTCCTAAATGTGTTCGATTCAGCTGTTCAGAAGCTCTTGATGTTAGTTCTTCAGAGAGTCCATTGCTCCGGTTAATATTTTGAAAGAGAATACTGGGGAGAACATATGGAATTTAATCCAGTGCCGAGTGCTCACTGCGGATGGGCACTGATTTGTATAATTTTGTCCTAAACCTTCTGTCAATAGAAGAGCGTGAGTCATCCTCAGATGTCTGTTATATTGAGGAAAATGGTATCGCTTAGTTTGCCATAAGGACAAAGCCCATTCAGGCAAATGGAACTCCATTTGTCTCCTTTCCATCTGCTCTGGATTAGGATTTAAATATTTTAAAAAGAGTTTCTATTACTTGGATGGTCTCAAGTGACAGCCCAATCCTAAGCAAGGCCGACATAGCAGGGCTGTATCCTAAAGCCCATTAGGAGGCAGCAGCCGCAAAGTGCAGGCCAAGGGGAGGTTTTCCCCTTATACCCATGTAAGTCCCAGTCATCCCAATGGGACTGCTCAGATCTGCGCCTGCTGTTTTGCAGGTGCACATGCGCAGGAGTGGCCTGAATCAGGGCCACCGAGGCTGGGGACAGTTAGGATTTGGCACTACGGCCATCCTGCATCACAACCCCTTTCTCCGTCCCCACTGTGCTGCCCAGTTACGCCCCTGGAACGCCCTCGGTGAGGCCCAGTGCCGACCGTGTGCCCCCGATGCTCGACCGGCACAAGATTGGCGCTGCTGATGGTAGCAGCAGCAGCAGAGTGTCAGCGCTGCCACTTGCACCGGTCCAGCGCCATACCGCTGACCAGCGGTGTTATGCTGCCAGAACGCTGGGTGGGACATCCGGGTGATCGACAGCCCGCCCGTCGCGTTCCGCAGCGTTCCGCCATTTGCGTAACGTACGCAAGCGGCGTAATTGGTTATGCAAATGGAGTAACGCTGCGGAACACGACGGGCGGGCTGTCGATCACCCGGATGTTCCGCCCAGCGTTCCGGCAGCATAACACTGCTGACGCTGATGCACTTGACACCACGTTTGACACAGCGCTCAGCTGGCGCAAGAGCGTAGCATGGGGGTATAGGATTGTGCTATGAGTGTATTGACTTGATAATGAAGGACTCAAAAGTGTGAGGTAGGTCTAGCTGTGGAAGCCTGAGCTGTTGCCAGTAGATACGTTTTATTTATTTAAGGGTGAATCCTAACCTGGAGTTAGGCCAGCACAGGTCCCTTCTGCCGGTCCTGGAATGTCACAAATGTGCCGTAAAACACATTTGTACCATCCTCAGAGTTAGGGAGTCTGGTACACGGATGTGTGCCATCCTCCCTGACTCTGAGAGTGGTCCAAACGTCCTTTATGGCATGTTTGCAACACTCCTGGGCCAGCACAAGGGACTTGTGCAAGCCTAACTCCAGGTTAGGATTGCACCCTAAATACGTTTAACCACACTTTTGTTTTGCCTGCAGTAAATGCCAAAGAACCATCCCTGAGGCCCCCATTGTGTTTCTCATTACGGCTAAACAGATCCCAATATTGCTGGTTCATGTCTTCATAGACCTTCGTAGGGGCCTGGAAGGGGGATAGGATTCAGAATGTGCTGCTGCTGCCCAAATCGCCTCATTCCTGGTCCATGAGCCTGACACCGTTGAAACAGTCTAGAGCAGTGGTTCCCAAACAGTGGGTCGGGACCCATCAGTCAGTCACAACACAGTTTTGAGTGGGCAGCAAAATGACAAGCTAACAAGGAAAATAGAATTGAGCCCTGTGGAAACTGCAAGGACATGTTTACTCACAAGTAGGCCACCATGCCTCAGCTCTCATCTAAGACCACGTGAGGGGAACACAGCTGCACACTGAGTTCTGTATAGGTCTTTGTGCATGTATAAATACCGGTGTGCCTCTATACCCACTGATTCGGTATCCATGGTTTCAGTTATCCATGGATATCATGGGTACTGGGGCGCCTATTAAAAAACAGGGGAACGTTAAACAAATCTTATTTTTCCTTGTTGCAGCAAAACCATTGATGTTCCCCTATCTTTAAAAAGGCATCCCCAGTATCCACAGTTTCAGGTGTCCATGGGGGCCTCCAGAATGGAACCCCAGTGGAAACCAGGGCATGCCTGTATTTGTTCCTTTTTTCCTGTAATTGACACCTTTTTCTTTTGCATCATCTTTTTTTCTGTTTTTGTTTTGAACCTGCAGTTCAACATGTAATTGAACTCTCTTTTATCATGCTTACAACCCAGGAAGATGTGTCAACACCTGACTTCTCTCCTGAAGTCAAGGGATTAAAGAGCAACGTGATACACTCTGTGTGACTGATAGCGAATGGATAACGCGGCTTTTCTGGGCAGCCCTGCAACATTGTCCTCTCTTGCTTTGATAGCCATTCCCTGTGGGTTACAATTTTAGTCTCCCTTCAAGTCCGTGTAGGCCAAAAATCTGACAGCTTATCTTTTCCCGCCGTTAGATAGCGGTCATTGTGACTGAGGCTGAGAGAGCTTTTGAGTGGCCTCCTTTACATAGCCGGTGGGTAGGCATGAAGTGGCAACTTTTTCGAGAGAAACCCTGAAGGCAAATGTGAAGAAAATCCAATCTCAGCTGATTTAGTTTTTTGCTGCTTTTTTTTTTTACCTCAGGCCTGCCTGTTTTTAAAAGGAGGGGTTTACACTGAGGGGGTATGCAGATGATACCACTCTAATGGCAGAAAGTGAGGAAGACTTAAAGAACCTTCTGATGAGGGTGAAAGAGGAAAGTACCAAAATTGGCTTGAAGCTCAACATTAAAAAAACTAAGATCATGGCCACCACTCCCATCACTTCCTGGCAAATAGAAGGGGAAGAAATTGAAGCAGTGCCAGACTTTACTTTCCTGGGCTCCAAGATCACCGCAGACGGTGACTGCAGCCATGAAGTTAAAAGATGTTTACTTCTTGGGAGGAAAGCTATGGCGAACCTAGACAACTTAATCAAAAGCTGAGACATCACCCTTCCAACAAAGGTTCACATAGTCAATGCGATGGTTTTCCCAGTAGCCATGTATGGCTGTGAGAGCTGGACCATAAGAAAGGCAGAGTGCCGAAGAATAGATGCTTTCGAATTATGGTGCTGGAGAAGACTCCTGCGAGTCCCCTGGACTGCAAGGAGATCCAGGCAAGCCCGATTGCTCCCTGGAAGGACAAATCCTGAAGTTGAAGCTCACATACTTTGGCCACCTCATGAGAAGAGAGGGCTCTTTAGAAAAGACCCTCATGCTGGGAAAGATGGAAGGCCAAAGGAGAAGGGGGCGGCAGAGGATGAGATGGTTAAACAGTGTCACCGAAGCGATGAACATGAAATTGGGCGAACTCCAGAAGCTAGTGGAGGACAGGGAGGCCTGGCGTGCTGTGGTCCATGGGGTCGCGAAGAGTCAGACACGACTTAGCGACTGAATAACATCAGCACTGGGGAAGAAGGAAAGCAAAGCTCCCTCAGACTTCAAACTTCACTGATTTCATTTAATACCTTCATTGCTCTTGAAACATCAATTATAAAGGACTTCCCTCCTTCTGAGGGAAAATTCACTCGTTTCCCACTTGTTTCGGAACTCCTGTTGTAGATCATAGGAAACCCATTGGGGAAGCTGAGGCTTATCTTTAGGTCAGGGAACAAAAGTTCTCTTCCCTTGAGTAGACTTCTGTGTCTGCCCTTTCCCATCACAGGATACAGAGCAGGCACCGTTGGCACAGCTGCATCAGCACTGGAGGAGTTAGTTTGAGCTGGACCTTTGGATCAGTTATTTTTATGCCTGCTCATGGTAATAGAAAGGGTGACTTTTTTGTTCTTTTTTGGAACATTAAAATATTTAACATTGGATAAGTCTGTTTTAACAAGAACGTTATCTCTAGGGAGCACTGGCGTAGCTAATGGGAGTGTAGCCCGGAGCAGAGGGCAAAAATGATGCCCTGGAAGTGATGTCACAACCGGAAGTGACATCACAGTTGTATTTTCATTTTCTTGTTTTATTTGGTCATGTTTGATAGAATACAGATATTCCAACGTGGTTTGTTTCTTTGCATTCAGCATTAAATTTCCTTTCCAATGATATATAACATGCTGGTATTATTTGTACTTAACCAAGGTTTTCAGAGTTTTGGCTACTAGTGTCAAGGTCAGTGCTGCCCCCCTAAAGTGCAGTTGCACTCTCCTGCACTTCTGTAGCTACGCACCTGCTAGTGAGTGATCCAGTTGCTGTTTTCAGCACAGCTATGTGCTATACTATGTTCAGTTTAGGACACTACAATTCCATATAGTCAAGTCAGAAAAGATTCAGAGATGGTTAATCTGTGGAACTCCTTGCCATAGGAGGTGGTGATGGTGTTTGGCCTAGATGCCTTTAAAAGGGGACTGGCCAGATTTCTGGAGGAAAGGTCCATCACAGGCTACAGTCTGTGATGGGTAGTGCAACCATCATACAAAGTAAGCTAACTCAGAATGCCAGATGCAGGGAAGCGGCAAAAAGATGCAGGTATCTAGTTGTCTCGTGTGCTTCTGAGGCATCTGGTGGCCCACTGTGAGAAACAGGAAGCTGGACTAGATGGGCTTTGGCCTGATTCAGTGGGGCTCTTCTTATATTATTATGGTGAAGTTGTGAAACTGCATTGATTCAGACAATTCATCTAGTTCAGTATTTCCTTTTCTGACTGCCAGTGAATCTCCAAGGTCTTTAGCTTAGGTCTCTCTGTGTCCTACTGCCTGTGATCTGGAAATGTAATCACTATGCTATCTTGTGTATGTGTTCTCCTGAGCTATAATCCCTCCTGGTCTCTACAGAGTTGATTTCGGAATCAAAACATATGTTGCTAGAGAAAAAAATTCAAAGAGTATATATATTTAGTCTTCTTGCCCCTTGCCATTTTCACTGTGCTGGGCCTATTCCATCTACTTAAGCAAATTAGAGCACATTACAAAATGTCATTTCAGAATTATTGATACCATTAAATGTTCCGTTTGCGTGGTATTGTGCCACAGTTTGCCTGGAATTGGTTTGAAACAAGTGGAACACAGCAATTCCAGTAATAGCTGCTAAAGTGAAGAATTATTAAAGTATATTAAGTCTAATGTAACACAATGTACTCCCTGAACTGTTGATTCATTCAGCAACTTTCTTTGGGTCCTTTGGACCATTTTAAAATTCATTTATAAAACTAATTACAGTTGAAAGAGTAAAAGAATCCTATACATTGCAAATTTTCCAAAGCAGACTTTTTTTATAGAAATTTAAATTTTGAAATTAGATTTTTCAAAGGCGCTGCTTGATGCACACTGAGTTCCTTTCAGCTTTCAAATGCACCCAGGACTTTTACTTACCAGCAGACAAACCAGAGGAGGCTTTGTGGCTGGATATGGGAAATTAAAATTATCAAAATCTTCCAGCTGCTCGCTCCGTTATGGATTTTTGGCTGAATTCTCTGCTGTTAATCCATAGGGCCCGTATTAACAAGGCCTTTCAACTACTTCAAAAACAAGCCCATTTTGCAATAAGTGCTGTGCTTTAGGTCAGGAAAAGAACATGAAATGGATTTTAAAACACACACGCACTTACTGTACGTAAGGAAAGGATGACATCCAAAGCAGGCACTTTTAAGGGAAAATCCTTAAAATTACAGATTTGAAATGGAAAACCGAACCTTTGAATTTTGAAGTGGCTGCCTATTCCTTTGAAATGTCAGATTCTTACAAGGGCGTCACGGCTTCCAGCTTAGTAAGAGAGTTCAGCTGAATCGGAAGAGTTTGCCAGTAGCCCAGAATTTTTTAAAAAGGGATGGAGGAAGGAACAGAAAATTTGTTGACAGCGTGTCTGTCCGTTGCAATCCAAGACAATTGAATGCATGTTAAGCATGACTGGATCTATTCATCCATCCATCAGCTCTTGGCATGTTTACCCTGCAACAGCGTCAAAGCTACAGGAAGTGGCTCTTATACTTGCACAATATACGGAGGAATATGCGTTGACCCCGAATCCCCCTTGGCTCATCATCCAAAAGTCTTGGCATGGTAGGGGTGGCGGGGAGGCCCTGATTTCAAGAACTGGCAACTAATTAAGAAGATGATGAGTGAAATGCGTGCTTTTGACATAGCATGACAACCGCCAGCTGTTTATAAATGATACGCGTACAACGGTCCTGTGTCTCTGGCTGCAGCTGAGCTCTTTGTTGCGTAGTGGTGATCACAACCCTGTGCAAACTGTTTTGAGTGCTGCCGGCTAGCTCCAGATCAGCCGAGACTGCAGTGGTCCAGCAGGATCAGATGGCACGTCATCAGCTGTCATGCCCACCGCTTCGCCCGCCCTCCCTCTCTCTGAATCTGAAATGCTGCCCAAGGCAGTGATTTGCTTTGGTAAGTATGACCTCAGACTTCCCATTTAATCACCTGCCAAGCCTTTTAATTTGGCAACTAATGTGCTTGAAAATGAAACATAAAATGAAAAGCGAAACCCCAATTACTTCACACTTGAGCTGGGCACTTGAGTTTCTTTGCTGGCATTGTGATGCAAAGCGAGAGTGTGCCGACTTCTTAGCTTGTCTGGAGAATGCCTCGCTTCAAATCTGCTAGAAAGAGCAGAACGTTAAATACATTTTTTTTTTTTTGAAAATATATTTTTGGTAAAGTGCCCACCGTGCCTGCGTTTGTCACAATCCCAGCTGCTTCTCCCAGCTGCTCAGTCCCTCTCTGATCCTTCTTTGCTGTGCTTGCCATCGAAAAGTAAATACATTCTATACAAATAGCTATTTACTGTTATGTTAATGGTCTACTTTAGAACTGATGAAAGCCCAGGGATTCCAAATGAGGGCTGCCAGGACCAGCCTTGTAATCATCAAGTCACTCCTTTACTTTGGAACCAGCACCCTACCTCGCTAGAGGGTTGTTCTCTAGTTCCTGATCATTTCAGCCTGTTAGGGCAGCGTTGCTCGACATTCTCTCCCCCCCTCCCCCACTGTATCATTCTGCATGGTCCACCTGTTGGAATTACTACCAGATATCATTGTGAGTTACTTCTGGGTTAGGAGGCCAGGCATGACACTGCTAATGGTCTATATTTCTGCCCTGGTGGGGACCTGTATATAATCCTACTTAGTAAACCTTTTAATTTCCAATACCAGCATCTTAGAGTGCAGTCCTAAGCTGCACTGGAACAGCACAGGCCTGTGGACCTGCGCCATATCCAACACAGCTTCGGACTGTGCTGGAGCATCCACAGGGCAAGGGCATGTTCACATCCTTGCTCTGGGGTAGGCGCCAGCCATGCCTATGGGCTACTTGGATCTGGACCCGCTATACAGCAGCCACATCCAAGCTCCACCCCCTCCCTGGGCTGGCCCGCCTAATGGCCGCAACCAAACTCCACCCCCTTCCTAGGCCAGCCAGCCTCCCAAACTGCCCTCTTGCCCACCCAGTTCCTCTCTCCCTCCTGCCCCCCCCTAGAAACGCCCCTGCATCTGCCAAACTCAGCTTGTGCAGCACCAGTGCATTAGCAATTTCTGCCGGTGCCACGGGGCCAACGCTGCTGCCTGTGTCGGCCCCACGGCAGCAGTGCTGGCGCAAAAGTGCCTTATGACACTTTCGCAACAGCGCAGGGCTGGTGTAAGCGGCTTGCCTTGGCCCTGCGGGTGCCTAGGATTGCGCCCTGAATGAGTAATCAAGGCTCAGCAGAAATTATAGGGGGCATACTCCTAAAAACACGGGGCCATGAAATGATTATGGGATTTTGTAAGGGTGGTAAGGTTTTCCTGTTTCAGATAATGATGTCTAGATCACCTGAACTGGTGAACTGGGGCCTGATTCAAAATCAGAGTCCTTGACATCTCCTTTCATTAAGGTTTAATCTCTACTTTTTGGTCCTGAAACTGTTTGGTATTGTATGACTGTGACCCTGGTTAGACTTCCCTTACAGCTCCAGCATATGAACTGATTCCACGTTTTTGTGTGAACTGATAACTATTTCAGAAAACCCGACCCTTAAGTTGTGTGAAAGATATTAGTGGCAGAGCAGAATTCGTTATCTCATTAATGGGATGTGATTGTCCTAAAGAAAAGACAGGAGACCGTGCAGGAGCACGATCAGGCGTTCAGCAGAGAGAAATCTGTAAGAATGATTGTCTTCTACCCTCCACTTTTCGTTGGGAATTAGCCCTGCTTGAACATCCTTCTGAGAAAATGTGATTCAAACTATCAGGGCATGATAACCTTTCTTTGCTTGATCTGCCTGTATTACAAATTGATCCTCTTTTTCTTTCTTGAATTATATTATTTTTACTGGGTTAGACTGCAGATGGGAAGAACAGGTTGCTATTACCTTCTTTTCAGTTGCAAACAGTTTAATAGTAATACTCAGCACTTGTAGGGTGATTTGGAGTAGACAAAATAATTTGCATGTCTTGGTGTGAACAACCACCTTCCAAAACCTCCCATTAGGTTAGGTAAATGCAATATTATACTCCCCCCATACAGAAACCACGGACCCTGTGTCTGTGGCCCCGTGCACTCATTAGCGTTGTTTAGATGCGGAAGTGTTCTTGCTTTTACAGGTCGCTATGGGCGTACAAGCTTATAGTGCTTTCAGGCAACCCAACTGCTTGAAGCTCAAGTTCCTTTACAGTGGCGTGAAAGTTAGGCCACTGTTTTGCACTCGTGTTCAAGGGTCACATGAGAATACGTTTGTTGTGCTTAAATTGCCTTCTCCTGGTATGACATGCTGAACTTCAATCACCATATTTTTTTTTTGGTTATAGTATTTATATACTGCCTTTGTCAAAGACTCATAGACTTGAGTTTTATAGATTCAAGGCAGTTTACATAGGTAAAAAGGTAAAGGTGAAGGTTTCCCCCACAACTGAATGGTCTAGTCGTGACCAACTGTAGGGGGCGGTGCTCATCTCCATTTCTAAGCCAAAGAACCGGTGTTTGTCCAAGGACAAGTTTCCATGGTCATGTGGCCAGCATGAGTATAAGCCGAGGCACACGGAACGCCGTTTACCTTCCCATCAAAGTGGTACTTATTTATCTATTACATTTTTACGTGCTTTCAAACTGCTAGATTGGCAGGAGCTGGGACAAACGACAGGAGCTCACTCCATCGCTCAAATTGCCAACCTTCTGGTCAGCAAGTTCAGCAACAGCGGTTTAACTTGCAGCACCACCATGTCCCACTGTTTACATAGGTAGGTTGACCATAATTTCCTCTTTTTTTCAAATGGGCAATGTGGCCTTTCTGGGTGGGGCAGGAGGGCATTCCGAGGGGTGGAGCGGGGGTGGATCCTGACCTCCGTGTAAGGACGCACCCGGCCTTACATGGAGGCCCTCACTTTTGCACCAGCAAAATAGCCAGTGCAGAAGTGAATAGACTGCTCGCCCCGCACCCTGCGCCAAAACATTCCCTTCCCCTGCAGAGCTTTCCATGGCTGCCTGGCTACCACTGGATGCAGCAGTAGTTCCCAGGCTGTTGGGCAGCCCAATTCTTGAATATATTTACGCACTTTAATCATTAAACTTGTGTTGCAATTCCATTGGCTCTTATTTTTTTGCCCAGTAAATTATTAGTCAGTCAATCTTTATTACGGTCGAAGACCAGAAATATCAAAAATCTAAACAGAGCCATACACAAATGCATATACAAATCAAGAATCTAAGGCTCTGGGATGAATACAAAAGCACGCTAAATCACTTAAAAATCAAAATCTTAAGCATTGGTAAAAAGCAAACAGAAGTAGACATTCTTGAAAGTTATTTAAAAAGAATTTGACTTACACTATAAAGTCACATCAAAAATAACATAGACTCGTGGACTTAATACTCTCTTTCTTGAGCGACCAATACTTTGCGAATCTTCCCTGCAGCCGCTAAGAAACTGGCACATTGCTTTGTTACCTGGGCATTACACCCTAATAGTAACAATTTAGACAACTCCCCTTCCTCTGATCCTGGGATTTTTTTTACTAAAGGGGAGATAAATTTTTCATGAATTCCCTGGTAGTATAAACATCGGAATAAAACATGTTCTATAAGTTCTACCTCCCCCAGTAAATTATTATAAAACTTGAAATGTTTTCATTATTCTTTTATATTAATTGTGATGCAGAAAGAAGTGTAGCGAACATCTTTCTGCGAGATGCACATTTTATGTCAAGGAGCTGCATGCGGCTTCCGATGCTCAGTTTGGCCATCCCTGCCATAGTGCCTTCTTTGCCTCTGCTCTGCATCATGGGCTGTCATGAGAAGGGCTGAAATACTGGAATCACCACTTTCTGACAACATGTTATATTTTCTTACTATACACACGGTATGTCTAGTTCTACCCTTTTGGCTGCACCACTCCGCATGACCGAGATAAATCCCACGGAAATAAATTGGACTTAGCGGTGAATAAACATTTAGGCTTGCCTGTGCGGTTAGTTTCTAAACAACCTGATTGCTTGTCTTTTATGGGACTGTTCCTTCCCCCGGACAAGGTGAAGCACCTTCCCACTGTGATGTTTGATGGAGCAATTTTCTTTACTGCTATGTGCCAGATACAAAACTAATGCTGTGTGATAGAATTAAATAGTCCTGAAAAAGCCATGTATTATTCTAGGGAATGCCTTTTGGTTGGCACTTATACGCAGCGATGGGATCTGCAAATTGAGAAGGGGAACGCTGGGCGGGACTTACGCGGGACTTCCACGTGATTGGCTGCCCGTCCGCAGCGTTCCGCGGCTGCCCTGGCCTCGGGGGGGGGCTGCCCCCAGTTGGCGTGCCCAGGCACCCAGCACGCCCCCCCACCCGTCCTCCACGGTGAGCAGGAGCCTCCCCGAGGCCAGGGCAGCCGTGGAATGCTGCGGATGGGCTGCCAATCATGTGTAAGTGCTTCCTAAGTCCCGCCCAGTGTTCCCCTTCCCAATTTGCAGATCCCATCGCTGCTTATACCATATGGTGGAACAAAGTACTTGGGAGCACAACTTCCAGTCCGCTGGTTTTTATATTTTTTTTATTCTAATGTATTCTGGATCAAGCAATACTGTTTTCATTCTGTTAAAGCTTCGTGCTACAGGGAAAAAATGCATATTTGTGGTCAAATGACAGGCTCTTGTTTCACCTATGCAACACCACAAAGACCCTTGAGGTGTGGAATCCATTGAATTTAATGGGACTTCCTTCTGAAAGGATTGTGCGGTTAGGCCAGTGTTTCTCAACCGTTTTTTCACCAGGACCCCCTTTTTTTGGTACAACAACCTATTGGGGACCCCCCTAAAGACCTATGGCCAGAAGTGATATCAATAAGTAGGAAGTGATTGTTTTTAATAAATCACACTTTTTGAAAGTCAAAAGAACTCCACATCCTTTTCAGAATGTTCAGAAGGCTTTGTATCTAAGTGACGTTTGGGTTTAGTGATTGATTCAGCACTGAAAATAACATTGCACAGAACGCATTGTGGCTTCTCTATGCCATTGCTGATCAAGGTGGTAAAGCCCAATTTTAGTCTTCAGCGTATTTACGTTTCTCTTCTCTATGTCCTGAGACGCAACTAGGCAAGCACATGGAAGGTGTGATGTGCCCACTTGGATAGAGACCCTGGAGAGACTTCATCATACGCACGCACCAAGAAGAGCCCATCAGTGGCGTCTCTACAGGGAGGGCAGAGCTCTAAGTTTTGCAAGAAGCCTTACCTTGCAGTGGAAATCACTCCTTTCCTGCACTGTTTTAGCCAATCCTCACAGGGAAAAGCAACATCTTGGCATTGCTTACTGGCTACAGCAGCAAGGGAGAGGAGGGATTTACATGACAGGGTAAGGCTCCTTGCAAAACTTAGAGCTTTGCCCCCCCTGTAGAGACGCCACTGGAGCCCATAGCATAGCTAATTTCCTTTGCAGCCACAAGTGTTGAGGAAGTGGCAGTTTAATGAGGAAGCCTCTTCCCTTGCCAAATTAAAGCTTCCAAGATGGTGGTGCCCAGCTTTTTAAGATGGCTGCCTCAAGCTCATTGTGACCCCCTGAAAATCAGTTCATTATCCCCTTGGGGGTCCCGACCCGCAGTTTGGGAACCACAGTGCATAAAACTGAATGACCAACATAAAATGACCAGCGTAAACAGTTCCCTGTTTCCCTTAAAGAAGACCCGTGGTGTAGCTTTAGGGAAGGCAGCTGGTTTGATTGTCTGATGTACACAAAGCTGTGTGCCTGCCAAATTGGCTATAACTAATTGAGAATATTTTGTCTACTTCTCATGTGTATGCTGCCAAGGAATGTGAGAGACAAAAAGCTCAATAAATTTAGTCCTCTTTTGTGGTGTAGCTGGAGGGGACAGCGCAGTAAGTACTGCAGGCATCACAATGCACCATATAAGCAGCTCCTCCCACTCACCTTCGGAGCCATTCCAGGCAGTGAGAGCAATGTGCAGGCGCTTGCTGGTGAGTGGGAGGGGCTGCTTACACAGCACATTGCAGTGCCTGCAATACTTCCCGCCTTGCTCCTTACAGCTGTATCTTAATATCCAGAATGACAGAGTTCTGATCAACTTGAAAGTGTTGCATTTCTTTATGTCCTTTCAGTTGGACCTAATAATATCATCCAACTGTTACTTCTGCATAAAAGTGGTTACTTGTAGCATCCTCTGCACATTCCGATTCTTGAGATCACCACATCTTTGATACCTCAGTTCATCTAGAGCAGTCGTTCCCAAACTGTGGGACGAGACCCACCAGTGGGTCGCAAACCAATTTCAGGTGGGTCGTGAAGCATCTAGAGCAGCCATATTAAAAATGCGGGATGCTGGAAAGGGGAAGGGCTGTGTGCTTGTTTTGCTTGTGTCAAGGTTGAAAACCGGCTTTTTTTTCTTTCTGACTCACTTTGCTATTGGAAAATGGCTGAGAAATAACCCAACTGATAGCTGCATTTTCAGGAAAGCAGCAGGCTCTGGCGTCACAGTGACGGCACTTCCAGCCCTGTGATAGGTCCCAGACAGATGGTCATTCTGAAAAGTGGGTCCCAGTGCTAAAAAGTTTGAGAACCACTGATCTTGAGACTTGTTCTTGACTATGTCTATCAGGCCTTTCCTTCCCTTCCAGTTCTATTGGGGTGTTTCAGATTGATGTGAAGTAATTTGACGTTGGCATGCTTATGGACTACAGCTGTGTTTCTGAAGCACTGGCACAGTGACCACCGGCAACAGCTGCTTTTGCACTAGGGCTGGGGCCGTGTTCCAGCATGTGCTGAAGAGAACCTGCTTTGGTCGTGGGCTTCTGCCAAGTCCTTTGAACAAGTGTTTAAATGAAGCAACTTAAAGCTCTGGTTCTCAAATTATGTTCCAGGGAACCTTGGGGTTCTTGGAAGCCTATCAGGTGTTACTTAGTCAAAAGACCATAAAAGCAAGTGAGCTTTCCAGAAAGTTGGCCTGAGTACCGCTCCTGTGCAGTGGGAAGCCACAGGGTATTCTTGGGTGCGTTCCAGAGTAAACTCACAGCAATGACGTCCAGTAGACTTGGTCAGTGATCTGAATGAAGGGACTGTGTTCCTTTTGAATAATATTGTGGAACAGGCTTGTAGGCATTCCTCGGTTTTCTATAGGGGTAGTCCAGCAAACGCAGGGGGTTGGAATAGATGATCCCCCAACTCTATGGTGCTGGGTTGAACTCTGGGATGAGGGAGATAAGAGGGAGAGAGTTTGGAAATCCCTAATTTCTAGGCTCTGGACTCAAGTGGCTACCAAATATTGAGGCAAAGCTGGAGGGACCTGCTCAGATGAAACATCTGTAGGAATTTCAGGGATAGCTGGGAGGATTGCAGTAAGATTAGTGCATTTTCTGGGTGCAATGTTTGCATATATCTAATTGCCTCTTAACAGGATGCTTTGAGTGGATTTGGGAGGAGGCTGCCTTAGGTGAAACATCTGTGGACATCATGTCTGTATTAGAGATATGAGAAAACCTTTTAAGAAGTTTTTTTCATGTAAACTTCAATCTGCTGAAACAAGCTCAACTTGTTGTAGCATAAGAAATCTCTATGCTCTAGTTGCCCACCCTTGGGTGTGCAGATGTTCTACCAGAACACAAACAGACCAAACTTTTGAGAGTCCTCTTGTACAATTGTAGCAACCAAGCAAGAGTATTCTCTTTTGCATTGTGACACATAAGTTGGTACACGTGCTGCAGCTTCAAAGTGTAGGAGAGCTCTAGTGCTTTCCAGATCTTAGCAACAATCATGCTTCTGCAGATGGATTATGGTATTGGAGGAAGCTGCTGATTAGGCCAGTAGGGCCAGTAGCAGATTTATGGTCCAAAGCAAGTAAGACAGTGGTATCCAAACTTTTTAGACCAGGATCCACTTTTTAGAATGGCACTCTTGTTGGGATCCACCGGAAGTGATGTAATTAACCTGGAAGTGATGTTATGGCAGGAAGTGACATCATCAAGCAGGAAGTGCTGTCATTATGACATAAGAAAATGACACTCCTGAAATGCAAATTGGCATTCTTGGACTGCAGCAATTGTAGAACCATGCAGAAAAAGTACAACTTTGAAACATCCCTGACAGAAAGCAAGATTAGGACGAAATGTTATTATATGTAAAAGCACTGAACTAAAAACAATGTTTTAAAAAAACAAACAAACCCTCACTTGAAAATTCAAACGGTTAACACTCACAAAAGGAATATAACAAGAGTAAGGTCTGCGGTTTCCAAGATGGCTGCTCCCAGCTTACCGTGACCCACCTGACATCAGGTTGCAACCCACCAAGTGGGTCCCGACCCACAGTTTGAATAACACTGAAGTAGGAGATCATATTCCTGTCAGTCTGGATCAGAGTGACGTGCCCAAGGACAGCCATGGAGACCCATGGTTAGGTTGGAATTTAAACCCAGGCCTTCCTGTTCCCAGTGTGGGGTTCTATCTGCTTCCTTAGTACCTAGCTGTCTTCATGGCTGATGAAGGAGTAGCTCAGGACCAGTTTTATTCACCTCAGCAGCTCTGCCAGTTAATTATGTGCATTTTATTTTCTGTCACATTTGATTAAAACTCACATTATGAACACACAGCAAAACACATATGGTAAGCAAACCCTCATTTTATTTATAGCTCTTTGAGTCTGTTATTTCTCCCTCAGATCATATTAGAAGCAAAATCCCTAGGCTTACTGGCTGAACGCAAAGTGTATGTATTCTATATAAGCAATTTATTGTATTATGAGAGAACTAAGGATTGCAATTGATCAAGGAAAAAAACACATACACCTCCATCCAAATGAGGAGATCTGTGGTTGGAAGCGGTCTTCCTTACGGCACTTTCTGAGTCAGGGTTAGATTTTTGTTTATCTTTGTGCCTACTGTTTCTTTTTAGAGGGGGCCTGCATTATCTGTGGGTCCCACATCCACGGATTTCAGCATCCGCGAGTGCCAAATCAGCCCTGCCCCCAAGCCCTCCAATCCTGACCGGACCACAGCTCTGTAGAGCCTTTCTGAAACCCTCAGAGGCCACCAGTGCTTGCCTATGGCATTTGCGAGCTTCAGAATGAAGCTTGGAGCATTTTACAGGCGACTTACCTGGGGTAGGCACCAGCCGTGCCTATGGGCTCCTCAGATCTGTGCCTGTTCCCTCCTGCCCTCCCCACACCCAGAACCGCTCTTGCGCCAGCCAAACGTGGCTAGCACAAGAGCAGCGCAGCATGGGCTCCAACCGCGCTGTTAGTGTTGGCCCAACGGCATCAGCGCTGACGCAAGTTGGGCCAACGCTCGCAGCTAGCATCGGTCCAAGACAGGACGTTGGATTGCGCTATTAAAAATACGTATCTAAGTGAACCATTTCTTTTACTGGACAGTTGAAGTGATACTTTTCTGCTGGACACGGCTATCTGAGACCCAGCAATCTTAGGTTAGACTTGCATGTTCTTGACAACATGTCACTGTTGTCAAAAGCCGTTGTCCCATTCCTTCTCACCCCTGTAAAGCTGAAAACGTAAGCAGTGACATCGTTGTTGTCACAGAAAGACAGGAGTGCAACATGCTAACTTGTAAAAATCACATCTGTTGAATGCTCCCCCACTTCTCTGAGTGGGAAGATGTTTCAAGGGCCCTTGGGATCAGTTTCATTTGAAGGACAGTCCACTGGAATCTTACAATGTTTTTGCATACCCTTTTATTCCCAAATTGATATGCAGAGCTGAAGTGGAGGCAAGCAGCATGTACAGTTCTACAAAGATGCAGATCCACCTTGCATCAGAACCATACAGAGTGGTACCTTCAGTCTTTGGCCTCTCTGTCTCTGCTCCAAACTGCTAAATCTGCTGCTTCATTGCACATAGAGAGGCACATACGTCTTCCATGTCCACTTATTTGAGTGGATAGTCACCACCTTCAAGCTTTGATAGCTTTTCCATTGAAACAAAGACTTCCCATTATCTTCCAAGCATTAGCTCCCATTAAGGGCCCATCAGCTGACCATTCGGGCCATTAACAAGCAATCTGCCTGATAAAGCAATGATGGTATAATCTGTCAGGCTGTACCTCGGCATACCACTTATCTTCAGTTCTAAGGGGCAATATTGCATAGTGCAGCCATGTGACTAGTTTCAGTCTAGAACAGTGATTTTCAACAGTGTGCCATGGCACATTAGTGTGCTGTGAATGATCCACGGGTGTGCTGTAGGAGTTTGGGGAAGGGCCATTTATTAGTAGGGCCATTGGGGGATGTGGGCTCCCCGACATCTGCCGTGCAGTGTGCGTTGTCAATTGTCAAAGGATTGATGATGCGCCTTGTCAATTTTAGCACCTTCTCACTGTACCATGAGGTTAAGAGTGCAATCCTAACCTGGAGTTAGGCCAACAAAGTTTGGCCAGCACAAGAGCCATCGTAAAGTGCGTGTGGACCACTCTTGGGAGTCAGGGAGGATGGTGCATGTCTGTGTGCTGGCCTTTTTGACTCAGAGGGTGATTTAAACATATTTACGGTGTCCCTTGTGCTGGCCAAATTTTGCTGGCCCAACTGTGCCAGCCTAACTCCACGTTAGGATTGCACCCTAAAAAGGTGGAAAATCTCTGACCTAGACCTTGAAAATAGAAGGTTAGGAGAAGCCCTAACTTGCCCTGACAAACTCAGGCTGCCAGGATTCCTTGCTGCATCTTCTTTGAAATTCTAGGGATGTCACAGTCATTTTTGGGCTTCCTTACCCCCGCAAGCAGGGGCGTGGTGCTGCTGCGGGTTAAACTGCTGTTGCTGAACTTGTTGACTGGAAGGTTGGCGGTTCGACACCACACAACCAAGTGAGCTCCCGTTGCTTGTCCCGGCTCCTGCCAACCTAGTAGTGCAAAAGCACCTAAAAATGCGAGTAGATAAATAGGTATCACTTTGGTGGGCAAGTAACGGCGTTCCATGTGCCTGGGCATATAGTCATGCCACCCACATGATGATGGAATCTTGTCCTCGGACAAACGCTGGCTCTTTGGCTTAGAAATGGAGATGAGCATCGCCCCCTACAGTCAGCCATGACTAGAACATTCGGTCGTGGGGAAACCTTTACCTTTTTGCCCCCACAAGCAGCAACCAGTGAGTTGGAGCAGGGCTGGAAATGTATTCTGTTTTGCTCACATGTTCTGTAGCTGCACATCACAGACAGAAGGAAAAAACAGGGTTTTGTTCCCAGCAGTTGCCATGTATTTCCTGTAGTATGCAGTTTTTAATCTCAGGGTACAATCCTAACCAACTTTCCAGCACTGACATATCTGTGCCAATGGGGGCATGTGCTGCATCCTGTAGGGGGGGGGGGCAGCCACGGAGGTCTTCAAGGTAAGGGAATGTTTGCTCCCTTACCTTGGAGCTGCATTGCCCTTACCCAAGTGCTGGAAAGTTGGTTAGGATTGTGCTCTCAGTTTGGTGGCAAAGAAGATAGTCTGTGAATAAGGAAGCAGGAACAAAGGCTGAGCTCCACTCTTTCGGGCAGCTCAATCCTGCCCCATTCGCTGCGCCAATGCTACGTCATAGCGTCAGTGCGAGGTAATTAGCACCGATGTGGAGGCACCGAGCGGCTCTCCCGTGTCGATGCTAAGGCAACGGGACCGGTGCTGCAGGAAGCACCAGTCCTGTTGCTCCCACGCAGTGCCTCCCTCGCGTCAGCCAAAGCCTGGTGGCGCGAGGGAGGTACCATGTTGAGACGGGGGTGGAAGTGGGTGGGGGAGGTTCTGGGCGGGATGAGGGTGTGATGTGGGCGTGCCAGCAAGTGTGCTGGCCTGGGATGTGGGCGGGCTCCATAATGCCGAATCCTAAGCCCAATTAGGAGCCCCATTTGGGCCGTGCGGTCTCCTTGGATCTGCACCTGCAGATCCATGGAGTGCACCGTGGAGGCTGGAGCCTCCCTTACGGTAAGGGACTGCTTAGGATTGCACCCTGAATTTCTGCTCCAGTCCACTGCATGGGAAAAGAAAGTGGGAAGTTGGGCACAGAGATGTCCACTTCCAGCTCTGCTTGCCTGCATCTTTTCCTTGCAGCATGGCCTTCAGTAATTCAGGGGAGTCTGGGACATTTCAGATGTGATGGCATTACAATTTTGAAATGAATTTTTACATTGCCAGAAAAATGGGGGGTCAGTTGAAACAACTTGTGAAATCAGATTTTATCAGAGTATTAAGGCAGGAAAATGGGCCTTTTGTCAACTTGGGGAATGCTTGTGGAGAATGGAGTTCAATAAAGGTAATTCACTGAGGCTTTATTTTTTTTCTTTTTTAAACTCTATCACAGATAGAAATGTTGTTATCAGAAAATTATTCGAGTAGTCATTTGGCAGCTTAACCCCTCTGCAACCCCTTAGCTATGTTGCTTCTCAAGTAAAATGTGTCAGTTGTGAGGCTTTTGAGTTCACTTGCTTTATCCATTAGTTTTAGATGTTGTCTGTAAACACGCATTGTGCTAAAACACACGTGCGGTTGTCATTGTTGCAATAGCCATCAGTGCCCTACGCTGTTGACATTTCAAAAAACAAAGTAAGGCCTTTTTATTTGAGTGTTACTGGGGTTCAAAATGTGATCACAATAATTCAGCTCAAACTCCATAGTGGGATGAATGATTATTGTTTTTTGGGGATGGCTTGAATTAAAAAAATAAATAACAAAGGCATGCTATTAAACAATATCAAGGCATAGATGGCAAGGTATTATACCAAACATTAGTTCCTTTGGCAAAGTGTATGAAACCAATAGCATCCAACATGTTATATGATATAAGCATTTCTTCATACCTACTGTCCAAAGCTAAACATGGAATATTTTCAACACAGTGTCCAACATCCTTAATACAGGCAGCCCCCCCCCATATCTGTGATCCAGGGGCTCACTGTGCGCTTCACCCCCCACACATCCATTAACATAGTTTAGACCAGTGGTTCCCAAACTGTGGGTCGGGGGTGGGGATTAGGCTGGGGAGTGGTCAGGAGAAGGAGGATCTCAGTGGCAGCAGTGTGCACTGAGATCCTGTGCCCCCTTCTTGGCCAGGAGCCACTTCTTCGATCTCCTAGGATCGCCTAGGTTTCCAAACTGTGGGTTGGATCCACCTGTGGGCCATGAGCCAATTTCAGGTGTGTCGTGAAGCAGCTAGAGAAGCCATACTGAAAATATGGGAAGATGGAATGCTGGACAGGGGGAGGGCTGTGTGGTTATTTTGCTTGTGTCAAGGTTGGAAACGGGTTTTTTTTCCTTTCTGGGTCACTTTGCAATTAGAAAATGGCTGAGAAATAACCCAGGAATAATTCCCATTTTCAGGAAAGCAGCAGGCTCTGGCGTCACAATGATAGCCCTTCCAGCTACGACATCACTTGTGGTAGGTCCCAGGCAGATGGTCATTCTAAAAAGTGGGGCCTGGGGCTCAACCATTTCAGAACCATTGGTTTAGATCCTTACTGGTGAAAATATTCTTCCTTATACAGGTCGATACAAACATTCAAGCTTGCAGTAATGTGCAGGCAGGTTCCTTAAACAGCAGGCACGAATCCCAGCAGGCCATCTGGGCAGCAAGTGGTTACCCTGGGGTAAGGGGACGAACACACCCTTTACTTGTCCTGTGAATGCTCCAGCCTGCTCCTAACATGTGTTGGATACAGCGCAGGCCAGCCACCTGCCTATTCCAGCCCAGGTTAGGATTGCATCCTTTTTCATTTCACCTAATTGGTTGCACTGATTTTTTTTTAACATTGTGTTGCAAGCCACTTTGGATGCCTTGAGTGCAAGTGGAAAGGTGGGGTATAAATGTTTTGTTTTGTTTTAAAATATATTACAATTCAACCTTGTCTTGAAAAAAGCGCATATTCATGCTAATAGTTAATGTCCTAGAGTTCTCTTTTGGGCTGTACATGCTTGTAGTAATTACTAATAACAGTCTAATGAAATATTATTATGTATCAGCTTTCCCTTGGTTATAAAGCATCTGTAAGTAGATTACTAATGGCCGTTATAAGGGCACTTTTTAGTGTGTTCCACTTCAGGAACATTAATAACACTCAGCAGATTTATTACCATTACAGTAACTTACTTTCCACTGCATTAATAATAGTGTGACAATAATACCTACCAAACTACCCATTTTCAACGACCATGGTCCAATTTGGTTGTAATGGATAGGGTAGAAAATTGAGGGGCTCGTGATAATCAACAGGTCACTAGTTATATAATGAATGTGTTGTGATTACAGCTTCCTAAAAATTGCTGTTTCCACTGGAAAATAACATTGTGCAGAGAGGCTGGATGCAGCAGCTCAGCTTGTCTTTATTTCTGCTCACAAGGGAAGCACATGGTTTACGTGAGGTTCCTATTTATTGACAGCTTAACCCAGGGTCAAAGCTGCTGCATTTCAGATCAGCTTCTTTGTTATTTTCTTGAATTTAATATGTGTGTAGTGTGAAGTTCCCTACATGGAACCTGTGTCTAAAACATTTTACAGATTGAAAAATCAGCAGCATTTTGGAATTTGAATTCAGATTTATGAATTCAGATTTATGAATGCATTGTTGCATTCAAAGATTTTTGAATGTTAAGGTTTACCTTTTAAAAGTTGGCTTGAGGGATATTTCCAAATAGCTAAGTCTTGGTTATGAATGTCAAGGAAAAACAAGTTAAACTCAATTAGAGTAATTCAGTGTCAGTGTGAACATGCAGTATTCTTATACCCTTGGCATACTTACTCTTGGAAGTAAGCCCCATGGAATGCACTGGAACTATTGGATAGTACTGTGAATATATTTCCAAAACCCCAACTTCTACATAATTCCTCATCGTTGAGACAAATATTACAAGAACATGAGACTGCAAAACTGTACATGCGTTCCTGGGAATAAGTTCCAGTGAACCAGTGAGATTTACTCCTAACACTGTTTTACATTAAGTTAAAATATTTGCAAGCATTCTGTGTCAATTTTGCTTATTTTCTCCTGCATTTTTACTTAATGCAATTTTTTTATTTATTTTGCAAGCATTGGTTAAGAGTCTCCCAACCCATTTTACAAATTCAGTTCTTTGCAAGAATTGGTTTGGAATATTGTTTGAGAAACTCATTTCAGCTCTAATATGAAGAGTTGCAGTTCTACATTTCAAGCTATCTAAACTCAGTCGTAAGTGACCTACCTTTGGTTACAGTGGGCCTTATGTGGTATCTTCAGCTGGGTTCTAAATTCATTCATTCATTCAAATTGTATTTATATACCGCTTTTCAACACAAAGTTCACAAAGCGGTTTACAGGCAAATAATAACGTTAAAGTTAAATGGCTCCCTGTCCCCAAAGGGCTCACAATCTAAAAATGTGCAAAACACCACCAGCAACAGCCACTAGAAAAGACACCGCGCAGGGGTGAAGAGGGACAATTACTCTCCCCCTGCTAAATATAAGAGGAGCATCACGTGAGAAGTGCCTCTTGCCCAGTTAGCAGGGGCTAAATATCTCCAAATAAAACTGAACCTGTAAATGGCAGGATTTCAAAAGCAGATGTGCAGCACAGTACATGTGAAAAGTATGTGAAATTGTGTTGCAGTAGTTCATTGCTCAAATAGTGAAAAATAAATGGAGATAGCCATGCAGTGGCAATCATCACTTGGAACATGCATAGCTGTGTAGCCTCTTCTTAGCTATGTATTGCCAATACAATAACGGCAAGGTACCACTTGAAAATTCATTACTGCATAGCTATCCCCATTTACTTTCACTGTTCTTAGTACTGCAGAATCACATACAAGCATATCCCAGTATCAACTAGGGTTCTATTCCACCCCTATCCCCCACCCCCATGGATACTTGAAATTGTGGATGCTGGGGGCACCTTTTTAAATGGTGTACTTGAAACTGTGGATACCTTTTTAAAGATAGGGGAGCATCAGTGGTTTTGCTTCAACAAGGTAAAAAAAGATTTATTTAATGTTCCCCTATCATTTTAATGGGCGTTCCAGTATCCATGGTAACCATGGATCACACACACACACACACACACACACACACACACACACACCAAATTGTATCACCCCAAACAGAGATCTAAAGTTGGCATTAACCTGGCCTATAATGCTATTGGAAACTCTGGAATTATTATTATTATTTTGCAAATCTGAGCTCTATTTTCACTGACAGTAATAAGCATCTATAGTGTAGTAAGAGAATTAAGGGGAGCATTCACTTGTTGCTAATACTCTAGAAAAAGCAAGGTTATACAAAAGATACCTACAGATATCCAGCCTTCCTGGGTCACAGTCTCTTAATACATTTGTATAAGAATGCAAAGAGCTGGTGTTGACTTCTCTATGAGGTTCTGCCTTCTGAGAGAAAGTGAATAGTTTCCTTCTTCTCCTTAAGAGTATCATTTTTGTTGCCTTTATGCATAATGGGTATGACAGACAGTGCGAGCGGATGCTGCAGGTACTATATGCAAATTCGTGGAGGTGAGCTTTCACTGTTACATGCCAACACTTTATTCTCTTTGTCAACATGTCAGGCCCCCTTAATATTACCAAGGTTGGATGGCAGACTTGAAAGAAAATGTAAAAGAATAAAAAACCCTCTTGTAGTCTTAATGATTTATAACAATAGACTGGGGAAACTGACATGCCTGGAGTTGGTTTGCAGAAGAGAGAACTAGGAGAGAAAAAAAGATGCCATTCTGTTTCATCAGGAGAAGCAGAGGGTTTGGGGGATTTGCTTACTTGGGTCTGCGCCAGATACTTCACTGGGGACGCCATCCTAGTGCCTTGTAGCGCCGATGCTACGAGCAGTGGTGTCATCTGTTAATGAACAGAGGGAATGCTGGGCGGGACTTATGCGTGATTGGCAGCCCGTCCATTGCATTCCACCGCCTGCCCGCCCGCCCGCCGCACGGGGTGCCTCCGGTTGGCGTGCCCCACCGCTGCTCGCCCAGGCACCCGGCGCGCGCCCCCCGTCCCCTGTGGTGAGCAGGCACCCCCTCCAAGGCCAGGGCAGTGCGGGCAGGCGGCAGAACGCAACAGACGGGCAGCCAATCAGAGCGTAAGTCCCGCCCAGCGTTCCCTCTGTTCATTAACAGATGACACCACTGGCTACGAGGTAGTGTCAATGTTATGACAGGGTGCTGACACGGGGGTACCAAGTGGCACCCCTGCGTCGGCGCTCTCACTCCGAGACCAGCGCTGCAGGCAGCTCCAGCCTCGGAGCACCAATCGCTCTGCGCCAGCCAAGCCTGACTGGTGCAGAGGCATGATGAGCCGGGCCAAGGGAGGGAGTTGTCAGGGGAGGGCGTTTCTGGGCGGAGGGTGGGTGGGTTCTGGGCGTGCTGGCCTGGGAGGGGGTAGGCCTTGGTTTTGGCCATAAGGCCGAATCCAAGACCTCATCCCAAGGCCACGTGCCCCCCTCAGATCTGCGCCTGCTCTTTAGCATGTACAAATCCAAGTAGTCTATAGGGGAGGTTGGCGCCCTTGCGCCGGGGATGCTCCAGCCTCTCCAAAGCAGCACTGGATATGCCGCTGGCGGGCCGGCCTCACCATTCCAGTGCTGCTGAGGATTGCGCTGTGGGATTGTCGTGAACAAAGGAAGCTAGGCCTGGGTCTTTTTGTTTGTTTGTTTGTTTGTTTGGCAGTTGCAGGCTCAGCTCCCTGTCCTTTCCACAGCTGGTGGGAACCAAGCTCAGAGGGCCCCTGAATAACACAGGCGCTCAATGGCCAGGAGAGTCAGGTAACAACTTCAGAAGCGGAGAGCTTTGCAGCCCGAGGACAGCTCGTTATCCGGAAAGCAACAGCAGCTTTGAACCTCTGGTTGGGAGGGGGAGGGAGCTGTGGCATAGCAACCCAAAGGAGAATAGAGAAGAAACCCCAGGAGAAGGGAGGGGTGTGGGATTGCTTGGTGAGCTGGACTCTCTTAGCTACCAAGGGGGTTACCTAGGAACTTAATTGGGCACAGGTAAAGTCTCCTGGACCACTGGGGGTTTGCCAGTGGTGAGGAGGGAACTAGCTCCACCAGGTGTCTAGGTGCTGATGCCAGACCCCGGGGACCACAAGAGGGATGGACTGGGGCCAAGAAAGGGGATAGGATATTGGTGGCAGTGCCACCGATACTTCCTGGCCTCTCCCCACCTGGCCTCTGCCCTGTTGCTCCCCCTTGCCTCTCTGTTCCTCCTACCCCCACCCACCCCTGCACTGACTTACTGGCATCAGATCTTCCCATGGTGGTACAGTTTCTTGCAGCATCCAGGCTGTGCTCTATGGCACATCACCTTTTGCAACAGGCTGTAAAGTGCACCGAGTCGCCAGAATTAACGCTATGGCAATGCAGCAGCCGAATAGGATCGGTCAGTGAGGTTTCTAATTGTACAGCTCAGACTTAACCAGCTTTCCAGTTTCAATGCAACTGCAGCCCTCTCCTGAGGACAGGGGACAAACGTTCCTTTACTTTGAGGAAGTCTCTGTAACTGCTCCACTGTGGAATGCAGCATCCACCTTGTTTGGTGTGTCTGCATCAACGCTAGAATGCTACGTAGGATTCACCTGCTAAAATGAAAATTTAGACTGCAGCTTTGGAGTGCTGGGGAGCCTCCCTGGGGCAAGGGCACATTCGCACCCTTGCCCCAGGGGAGGCTCCAGCCTCCCCTATGGATTCCTTGGATGTGCACCTGTATAGCAGTGCCAAGGAAACTGTGTGGCCTGAATTGGGACCGTGCAGCCTGGGGACGTAGGCTTGGATGTGGCCTACTGGCCTTATCCCAACACCACCCCTCTCCCTGGTCCAGTGCATCTATCAGCCCGTCCACCCCACGCAGTTCCTCCCTCCCAAGTTCGGCTGGCACACAAGTGGTACAGCGGCACCTTGGCCGTGCGCCATTTGTCCGATGCTACTGCTGGCGTCAGCCCAACAGCACTAGTGCTGACGGGGGGGTGTCAGTTGGGGCCCCCGTGTAGGTGCTAGTGACATTGGACCGATGCAAGCACATAGCATCAGCCCAAAGGTGCCTTGTGAATTGCACCTTCAAGTAAAATTACAATTGTTGGCTGGAAACATGATTCTTTGGTGACATCCTATTGTGGTCACGGAAACAATTCAAGGGAAACGGAGGAACTCTGAACTTCCGCTTCTCTGCCCTGTCACTACAAACCTCTTGTAGCAACATCAAGTCTCATGTTTAGGCTAATAATGCAACATCAGCACTTTGGAAAGCACATTGTAATTGGATTCACACACTGGAACAAACTAACAATGTCACTGGGGACAAGGAGCAATCATATTATGCATCGTTCGTTAGAACATCAAATGGCTGGTTTAGAAAATTTGCCAAACACTTGTGGTCTATTGGAAGAGCAGGTGCTTGGTTGAAAAACTGAAGTCAGTGTTTGCCTGTGAAGAGCAAACCTATGGAACTCTCCTCCACTAAGTGCCTACTGACCTCCAACCCTGGTCTTTGTATGTTCAAAGAGTTTGCAGAGACAAACACTTGAATGGGGGGAAAATGAGACGGAGATGTTAACGTGTCATTAGTGGAATTTAGGTCTAAGTCAACACTCTTTGCAGAAACCTTTGCAGCTCTTCAAACGCAAGCAAATGCTTGAATAGGGTTTACAGTAAATTAATCCATATCAGTTATGGTGTGTATGTGGCTATTTTTCCATGGTTTTCCCTTTATAGTGAGACTTTAAAAAAAAAACACCACAACATACTGCTGCTACTGCAGTGATTCTCCCCTGCAAATCCAGTGCTTTGTGGCTTACAATATATTTTCTTTCTTTCTTTCTTTCTTTCTTTCTTTCTTTCTTTCTTTCTTTCTCAAAATGATTTTATTTTCTACTATACAGTAATGGGAAAAGGAAGATGTTAATACAAAAAGGGAGGGGATAGTAACACAAGGTATACACATAAGGTCATGGAGAGATTACATGCATATATTGAAATCTACTTTAGCTACAATGCATTTCTTCAGCAATTATTAATAATATAATACTGCCAAGCCAAGCCTCATATAATGTTAAGCAAATGTATCCATCAAAGTTAATTTATTAATCTATATTAGTAGTCTTAATATTCCATTGTCTGTCAGTGTAATCCAGTCTTTAAAATTGTTTGGAGCCAAAAAGTTTCAGCAGAAAAATATTATCATTGACGTCAATTCTTATCTTACGCTTTTCCTGATTCTCATTGGCCCCCTTTTTTTTCTCCCTTATTTTGACTAAGTGTTATCATAGTACATTCTTTCTCACTGAACAGGCAGAACATAACAAATATTACCACTAAAAAAAAGGAAAGACAAACAAGAAAGGACTACATTTACTATAATAATAATAATAATAATAATAATAATAATAATAGATATAAAATGCAGCCAAGGAGAAACTACTACCTATCTTTTGCTTTCAAATTTAATCAATTCTATCAGTGTAACACCCCTGTTCTAAACTTCAACATTCCAAATAAATTCTTTGGAATTTTCTTTCTTGATCAGCTGGCCTATGTGACATTTCAATTTCCATGATTTTTCATGCCCTGAAAATAATAACTTCCTTCTGCATTACCTGGACTGGGATAGTGAGCTGTGCTGGGATTCATCAGTTAAAGAACAGCCCCAGTTTCAAAAGTCAAGTAGGTTGTGCTTTCAGTGAAATATGGTGTGTGCTACACAACCTGATCTGCTAGTACATTTGTGTTTTGTCAGGATATTGAAATAAAATGGAAGCAGACTTTACCAACATGGACAGAACAGGACAGAAAGTATACTAAGTGTCTGTAATTAGCCTAAAAGTGCTGTGTCATGCTGAATCATAGTGAATAATAATAATAATAATAATAATAATAATAATAATAATTAATAATACTTGGATTTATATACCGCCTTTCTTAGGTCACCAGATTTCTCTAGTGACTATAACTCAAGGCGGTTTACAGAGGCAGACTTTATTCAGAAACCCGAAGGTTTTTACAATTTTTACAGAAATGTTCTATCTTTCAAGAACTACACACATACAGATGGATCTTTCTGGATTTAGTCCTTCTTTCTGGCCACCCGTTTGTCTTCTTGCTGGCTGATAAGCGGCTTCCCTGCTCCCACCAGAGAAGCGGCTGAACTTCGGCACGACTCCCCCTCACACAAGGCAGCCGAAGCTCAGCTGTTAATCAGCCGCAATTAACGAGGTCTGCCGCTCACAGAGACTTCCGGCTGTCCCGAACTGGCGACCTTCAGATCTTCAGCTCTTATCTTCAGGCAAACGGAGGCATTAACCCTCTCGACTAAATCTTCTGCTAAATCATTGCATGTGTGATGCAATGTTAAATCTGATAGGCTGACCGAAGTATAAATGCAGTGTACAAGTTCCCTTTCCCTTCTCTTTCTTTTCTCCAATGACTCTGGTCTGAGGACTGTGATGCTGCAAGACTGCTCTGTATATTGCTGCTGTACACTCTGTGTATTGGTCTGCATTACTGTGTATTGCTCTGTGTAGCTGAGAGAAACTTCACTGGTCCAGAAAAACCCTTTTCTACCCTTTCATTGCTAGAGCCTCCCTCCCTCCTATTGAGTTGATCCCCTCTGGATTATATTGTGAAAAATGACCTACTGCATCTCACTTGGGCATTTGGATGCTTCCATTAGCTCAGTGCTCTTCAAACGGTGGGTCACAACCCACCATAGAGCACAAAAGAGGGGCCATTTCCCCTTAAGGGGAGTGGCCCCCAGGAAGCATTGTGTGGCATCACCACAGTGATCACAGAACTGCAGGCATTGAGGGGCATGTGCCCAACCTTGCGGGGGGGGGGGCGGGGGGGGTCCAGAAGGGTTGAGGAGGCTCATTGTCATCTCCACGGGCCTCCTGATGATGAATATAGCTGAGTTGAATATTGCTCTGTGTAAGGCTGCTGTGTGTCTGTGTTTCTTCACTGGGGACCAATGGCCGGAGTTCCAGCACAATTGCGCTACTCTGACGTGTTTGCATCTCTGTGCATATTCATGCGACAGTCCTCCTTCCCCGCACAGAATTTTCTATTTGCTGTCTAAACAGAAAGGGGGTGATAAATTGCTATCAGCTGCTCATGTTAATATCATTTGTCAAGTGGGGTTTAGGTTGTATAACCGTATTTTAACACAGCTGCCTGGCAGAAGAGTATTTCCTTGATACCCCCCATTATCAGCATGTGTTGTGCTGTGTTGTCATGATGAGCATCAGATTGAGGCACCAAAGTACCAGTTGGTTCAGTGGCCTGGAAGCAGGTTCTTTAGCACCGTGAGAAATGGAGGTGACTTCACAAGGGTACCAGTAAATAACTTTCCTCACCTTTAAATGGTGCATACAGATTCTCTTCCCTGTCGTTTGCAGGGAAGATTGGAAGAGTCCACCGTGCCTTCAAGGGATTTGAATAGATCTATTCTCTGCATGTAAATAACACTCTGACAACGTGACAGAGAAATTAAGAAGCAAGGGAGAAAAAAGGTATGCTTTTCAGCCAAGATTTCCAAAGAAATGACAGGTCATTGAGATGGAGAGGTATGAAACAGCTGCTCCAGATGGCGAGAGATGCAGAGAAGAAAACTCCTGGGTCAAAGTGGACAAAGTTTGTGCAGGGAGGATGCTGGCACGGAATGAATAGAGCTGGCAGGAAAATTGATGACAAAGGGTACAGAAAAGAGACCATGATAAATTAAGTCGATGACGTGGTGTTCTTTTTTTAAATAGAGGATGTGGCTGAGAACACACTGCTCTAGAGCATCCTAATTGGTTGCGACTGGTTTGTGGAGGGCTTATGTTTCAATGCAAGACATGTAAGATTGCAAAGGTGAATGCAAGAGAATACATAATGGGCAAGAAGGTTGCCACATTTTGAAACTCTGATTTCAAGTTGTAGTTTGCGTGTTGTTGAGGTTGAAATTTGGGGCTTATGGAGTGGTGGATGGTCTCCATAGACCACGCCACTCCAAAAGGGGTGGCATTTCCCCAGTTTACCTTCTTTTGTTGCTGCAGTACTCTTCCTTGCCGCTGATGGTGAATGCCATTTTATTTATATTGATATTTTTTATTTATGTAGGAGTTCCTTCATTGCAATGCTGCATGATGATGTGCATGGTTGTCACGGTGAGGGGACTTTGGGGTAGACAAACAGCTGCTGGCAGCAGCCTCTTGGGGGACTGCCCTTGGGAGCAGTGTTAGTAAGTTCACTTGGATTTGTACTCCCCCCTCCCCGTCTCAAAAGTCAAAAATCGAATTAAATTATCCATTTAGAGTGCAGTTCTTACCTGGAGTTAGGCCAGCAAAGTTGGGCCGGCGCAAGGGCCACTGAAAAGTGCATTTGGACCACTCTCAAAGTCAGAGAGGCCAGCACACAGAAGTGTGCCATCCTTGCTGACTCCGAAAGTGGTCCAAATATACTTTACGGTGTCCCTCTTGCCAGCCGAACTTTGCTGGCCCAACTGTGCTGGCCTAACTCCAGGGTAGGCTTGCTCCTTAGTCGTATCCCACTCTTGGCGATACCATGAGCCAGCTCTCTCCATTATTTCCGATCTTGTGTGGCTTTTTTCAGTTGGTTTATCTCAAAAGTAAGCCCCTGAAATTTACCTCAAAGTAAGGGGAAAAGAAAGAGAAAATGAAATGAGAATGGAACATGTGCACTAAAACATTTTTTACCTTCAGGACATACCTTCTATACCTATCTGTCTGCAGTGGTTTCCAACCTTTTCAACTGGCGGCTCCTTTGACCAACTGGGCCATTGGCCGTGGCACAGTCCTATATATTGTACAGGATTCACAAGGATTCTGCGGTTCCCCTGGCTGGTTTCCATGGCCCTCCATAGAGCCACGGCTCACAGTTTGGGAACCACTGCCTTAACTTCTATCATGGAGCCCCTGTGATGTAATGATTCTAAGCTTTGCATTCCGTTTGTGTCGTGCTGAAGTTGATCAGGCTTTTACCTTTGTGTTCTTTAAGCATTTACTGACCGACTATATATTTATATAACATCTTTTAACAAATAAAATTTTAATGCAGCAGTGTCCAAGCAATTAAAGCAATAAAATATTTCATCACAGTCTGTTGTCCCGCATAAATAGAATCTGTCTAAACCTGGCTTACGTTTCTTGTGCCACTGCGGGAGAAGATTGGTAGTAAACAGACCAGCTGCGGTTCAGGAAGTCTTGTCTTCTAGTACTCACCTCGTGGTAAACCTCTAAAGAATTCCAGGTTTCCTGGAAAAGAGTGAAAATGTCTTATCTAGGTTTGCCCCAGGTGTAAAGGAAGACAGGGCTCCTTCATTTTGGAAGGTTCCTCATTATACAATACAATACACACCTTTATTAGGCATACACAAATTGGTAATACAATACCATGCAAAGCAACAGAACTGGAGTATCATCTATCTATCTATCTATCTATCTATATAAAAATGGACGTGGGTATGTGGGTGGGTGTCTGTGTATGTCTGTCTGTCTGTATGTTATGCATAGGCTTCCCCACGCCTTGACCGAGTGCCACGAAACTTGGCACACACGTACCTTGCAGCCTGGAAGGAAACACTGCGGGGGTCAGACCCCCCTAGCGCCCCCGGGGGTGGGGGTACACGGGGGTCTTCGCGTGAACATCGTCGGAAACGTCCAAAATCGGCATCAAATCCACAGTTTTCGGGGTCACCGAGATGAGTGGTGACCCTCCCGATGCCATTGGAGTCCGGGTTCAGCCCCCCGACATGGGGGGCAAAAAGGGGTGCGAGACACAGCGTCCGCCATGCCCTGCTGGAACGCCTGGACCGATTGG